>OY744541.1:12894126-13016626 GCA_963556195.1 Sepiola atlantica | reverse complement strand
ATATATATATATATATATATATATAAATATATATATAAATTAGCTATGTAGTAAGCAGAGCTAGGTAGTAAGCTTACTATATATATATATATATATATATATATATATATATATATATATATATATATATATATATAACTACTCGGCTCTACTTACGTATCGAGCACTGCTAAAGTAAATACTGAAAATTGATGCATAAAAAATTATGACTCCTTATACATTTTTATTTATTATTTAAATATAAATATATATATATATATAAAGAGAGAGATATAGATATACATTAGCTATATGTATAGTATATTTTATATATTTGTATGTATATGATTTACTCCTAAACTAATTAACGGATCATTGTGCATTTTCGAAAAAGTTGCTAGGGCTTAGGGGTCGTAATGTCGGCGATATTTAATTTAATTCAGTTCCAGAGAAACTCTCCACAACAGCTGCTTTCAAGTAGGATTTACCGAGTTGTTGACAGCGGCCGTGAGGGCAATATAGTTTGAATTTGAGTTTGAAATTCAAATCGTGTTCCGGGGTTCGAGCCTGGCCACCGGCGGGAATGATTCTTCTTTACACTGACGAAGTTCGTAAAGATGTAACTTGGACGTATGTAGATAACAAACTTTTTTATAATTATGTTTTTGTCGTTGCAAAACTAGGCCGGGCTATGTAGCGAGTAGTACTAACGCAGTCGTCGTCGTCGTAGCTTAAATAGATTGTTCCTCTCAAAAGTCGAAAAGAAGGATCACTCTTTCAGAGATTTACTGAGTTGTTTACAGCGATCGTGAGGGCAAATACGTTAGAATTGGAGTTGGAAATATAACTCTGTTCCGGGGTTCAAGCCCGTCGACTGGCGTGAATAATTATTCTCTACACTGACGAATCTCGTAATGACGAATACGTATGTATATGAAAACCAATATTTATAATTAAGTATATACATATATATATATATATATATATATATATATATATATATATATATATATATATATATATATAAGGCCCATCGATTCTGCAGGTAAAAATATTTAATAATTACTTTTAAAATATAATTATTTCGCCGTTTACAAGGATTGGTGAACCCTAAAGGCAGTAATACTATGGCTTTTAAGCTTGATGCAGACCCCATTTGTTGTTGTTGTTGAATAACTTTCTACTGCTCGCTATACGCGCTCGCCAATTTGGCGTTTATCGATTTAAATCCCTCCTAATTGTCATACGAGTTCCCGCCGGTCGAAGGAAAAGACACCCAACTGCGAATCAGTGGCTATTTGTAAAAACCGGGTTCGAGCCCTCTGACCGGCGTGAATTAAAATCCCTACATGAAACATCGATGTCTGTAGGCAATAATAATTAATATTTACTTTAAAAATCTTATTATAGCCCCCTCACAAGGATTGTGCTTTCTGAGCGCATTTAATAATGAACAGTGATATTACAGCTTAAATGCGAGATTCCAACACCATTTTGTTGTTATTCCTCAGTTCAATGTACATCCCCGCTGATTTAGCGTTTTTAAAGTTAAATCTGCCCTAATTTCCATGCTAGTTGACGGCGGCCGAGGGGTAAGATACTCGACTTTGTAAACTGAGTTCGGGCCATCACAACAACGTGAATTAATATCTCTACACTGAAGATTGCTTAAGAATGAAACATCGATGTCTGTAGGTAAACATAATTAATATTTTCTTTTAAAATATATATATATATATATATATATATATATGTCCCTGTGTATTCTTGTGATGTGATGCAAACCATGACCGAACGAAATGGAGCTAATAATTCATGAGAAATTGAATGATTCTAATTTATATCAAATAAACATAAATTTCCATTTCCGAAATTTTTTACGCGTCTAGAGAACGATTAGTTTACGTCTAGAAAGTAAGTCTATTATTAAAACACTACGAAAAAAAAAGCCGAATCAGTGGCTGTAAAATAGATATATTAAAAAGGTGATATTTCAATGTGTTCTATTATTTATAAATCAGCATTGACACCGCGATGAAAGGTTCAGTCTCTGATTGGTCATAAATATTTGATTAGATGTCTACGTGGAAGATCAATCGTTTCGATTGGCCAGTATTTACTCTTTGATTTGCCCTGTTTTTATCGATCTTGTTTTTTTGTGTAATACAATTAGCCAATTTAAACCCGATTAAAACACACCACGCGATTGCAATTAACCTTTGCTGCCAGATTCGTTTTTACCATTACAACTCCCAAGGGAGAGTCATAGAGATTAAGAAGACTTATTAGGCACACTGATATTGGGAGTGAACAGACAATAGCTTCATTATGTTTTGGGATGATAATTTATAAGGAGAAATCGTTAATCGTCGATTTAAGGTTTTGTCAATAATTTGCGATAGTATATATTATGGAATCAAAGTACAACCCTATATATAAATGCATATATATATATATATATATATATATATATATATATATATGCATTTATATATTTATAAATGCATATATATATATATATAAATGCATATATATATAAATGCATATATATATAAATGCATATATATATAAATGTGTATATATATAAATGCATATATATAAATGCATATATATATATATATATATATATATGCATATATATATATAAATGCATATACATATATATATATATATAAATGTGTATATATATATAAATGCATATATATATATAAATGTGTATATATATATAAATGCATATATATAAATGCATATATATATATATATATAAATGCATATATATAATTGCATATGTATATATATACACATATATATATGCATATATATATATATAAATGCATATATATATATATAAATGCATATATATATATATATAAATCCATCTATATATATATATATATATATATATATATATATATATATATACGTTACTAATCATTTTCTTTACTCAATGTAAACAAAGCTTAAAACCAAATGTACTGATGTTGTACTGGCTTTTCTTTAACAAAACTACATAAATAACAATTAAGCTTGTAATTTTTATTTCCTCAATTAATCGAGCACTCTGTTGAAGTCTTTCCTACCTTATTACAAAATAAGTTATATATATATATATATATATATATATATATATATATATGTATGTATAACAATAAATGCACATTGTTTTTTCATTATAGTTCATTAATAAAATAAATACAGCCATTGTGGGCTATAATTAGTCGCGTACCGAATGAATGAAATTAACTTTCTCATAAAACGTTGCATTTGATCTTTTTAATAGTTTAAATAAGAATTAATTTCTTCAGGACCCGTTCGAAATTTAAAAGAAAATTTAAAGCACTTAATGGTTCGAATAAAATCCTGGTTTTACCCTTCTCAGATAATCTTCCTATTTAAACAACGGTGGATTTGGAAGTAATTTACATCAAATCATTTTATAAATAGAGACATCAATTAAACAAATGAATTATAGTTTGAGAAAACTACAGTTAAACTAATTAATGTCGAAAACTATGATGTAAAATTAAATTCAACATTTTCAAATCAAATTTAAAAATAATATATCACAACATTAAAAAAAACAGATAAAACTAACAACTGTTGACTGTCGTATGCAATGAATATACATGACACTCGTCTGCAAAAAAAATAGATGATGGTGGAAAACGTGGCGAATGAAATGCGCACATGAGGTAGAAAAATAGATTAATTCACACGTGTTGATATGTATAGAAATGGAAAACAATTAGTTTGTATATTTATTTAAATGTATGCAGCTAGAAATATTTCGTACCGTAGTAATTCGCCATATCCATATATACTGGATTGCACTGTAGTATTTTATTTTATGTTATTTTATTAAAAGCAATACATCATTTTCAAAATAAAGTAACACACTTGAATAATAGAAAGACTGGCATTAATTTACTTACAATATAATCTATAGTTTAAACACTCGTATACTTGTCACTAGGATAGGCAAACTGACTAGATTAGAAAAACATTTTCAAGAAAAAATATTTTAAGATTATTTATTAAGCTTGCCACGACTTGAATATAATTGAAAACGATTGAGATGATTATAAAAAAATCAGGTTCACTGGAAATTGGGACAATAAATTTAATCAAATTTGGGAAGATAAAGAGTGATTGTACAAACATTGAAAACTATTTTTATTTATTGATAATGTATAGTGTA
This sequence comes from Sepiola atlantica, assembly GCA_963556195.1. Lineage (NCBI taxonomy): Eukaryota > Metazoa > Mollusca > Cephalopoda > Sepiida > Sepiolidae > Sepiola > Sepiola atlantica. The sequence goes on along the minus strand of OY744541.1, from coordinate 13,012,449 downwards.
GGGAGTCAGAAAATAAAATTGAAATTGGTGATTAATCATATAACTGCGTACACTTTCCCAATGGACAAAATTCAATCATTAGAAAATCATTCAATTTAAAGTTATTGTGTCTATAAAGACTTGCCATTTCTAGACTGTTATCAGCATCGAAATATGTTTATTTATGTTTGTGGTCGACACCGTGCACTTTGTGGACAAGAAAACATTAATGCATTATGAACCAACTATGTTATCAAATATACTGCTATTATAAGCTATAAGTAGACTGATTTTGTGTTTCGTGTGTTTAGAACTACTACAACTACTACCACATACACGGTAACTCCACTCGCTATTACTTTTACCATGTGAAGATAGTACTATGACGAGGGAACATAGGCTATACTGTCTTCTAACATAAGGAGGTACTACATGTATGATTGTTGCAAGGTATGGCGATTTCTAGACTTTTATTACTATAAAAAATATGTCTATTTATAAGGAATAGGTAAAATAAATACCTTTTGAAGCATAAAGATGCGATATCAATTTTTTTTTATAAAAAAGAAAAATAATAAATCGAAACCGATTTTTTTTTCTTTTTTTTATTATAAACTAGCATTTTCTTTTTGTTAGTTTAAAGTGATACAGATATTTCGCCAAAATCTTGGCATCATCGGTGTGTAATATATCCTGATGTCAATACAAATCCGATGACATCCGATGATGCCAAGATTTTGGCGAAATATCTGTATCACTTTAAACTAACAAAAAGAAAATGCTAGTTTATAATAAAAAAAAGAAAAAAAAATCGGTTTCGATTTATTATTTTTCTTTTTTATAAAAAAAAATTGATATCGCATCTTTATGCTTCAAAGGGTATTTATTTTACCTATTCCTTCTTAAATTTAACAATAGATGCTTTAAAAAAAAATTTGAACCTTAAAACACTTATATGTCTATTTATGTTTGTGGTCGACACCGTGCACTTTGTGAGCAAGACAAGATTCCTGCATCACGAACCAAATCTGTTACAAGAAATCCTTCTATGAGTAGACTTGTTTTATGTGGTCTGTGTGTTTAGAATTACGGAAAATACTAGCACACCCATGGTTACCGCGGCCACTATTATCTTTGACATGTGATAGTGGTATTATGACGAGTGAACATATGCTATACTGTTTTCTCAAATAAAGAGGTACTACATGGATTGTAGTTTTACGAAATAACGATTTTTAGACCGTTATTACTATAGACATATGATTATTTATGTTTGTGGTCGACCCCATGGTAGATGCCAGCATAACGAACCAAATCTGTGACTAGGGATCCTGCTATGAGTAGACTTGTTTTATGTGTTCGTGTGTGTAGAACTACTATGAATACTAGTACATACATTGTTACTCCAGTCGATATTATCGTTTACATGTGAGGATGGTACAATGTACGAGTGAACATATACTATACTGTATTCTCAACTAAAGAGGTACTACATGTGTGGTTGTTATGGCAAGGCAACATACATTACACTTCCCCCTGCCCTAAAAAGAAGATATGCCTCGGACTATTATCTCATGAAAAGAGAAAAAACATACTACACTGAACACAAATGACGGGTAATATCTAAGAGGATGTTTACATGACAACAGAACTGGTAATACACTATTAATCCCACCAACAAGGAAGAAGTAATATTTATGAAAATGGTATCATGACGGAAAACACATATACAACGCTACCAACCAAGTGAACGAGGAAGAAATGCCTGCGAATATGGTATCATGCCAACTTAGCAGATACTACAATTCATGTCTGAAAATAGTACTTAATGCGAAACAAGATAGAAAACCAAATTGGGCATTGAATAGTCGTACACGAGTACAATTTAGATATAAAAGTATAGTCTCCGCTTTAGACAGATTGTACCTAATATCTAATAATTATAGATCATGAAATAATATGGAAAGCTGTTTATATTAGAAAAAGATTTAATGAGTAGGACATTTTTTTATTTCCACGTTTTCTATATAATTACTGACGTATTATGAGATGATAAATGGGTGTTAGATGTTTTACAGTAGATAAATGAATGGTTACTGTAGAAGTTATACAGTCGAGAAATAAATGCTTACTGTAGAAGTTTTACAGTCGAGAAATGCATGATTACTGTAGAAATTTTACAGTCGAGAAATAAATGATGACTGTAGAGGTTTTACAGTCAAAAGATAAATGCTTACTGTAGACGTTTTACAGTCGAGAAATAAATTCTTACTGTAGAGGTTTTACAGTCGATAAATCATTGATTACTGTAGAAGTCTTACCGTCGAGAAATAAATGATTACTGTAGAAGTTTTACAGTCGAATAAGAAATGCTTACTGTAGAAGTTTTACAGTCGATAAATAAATGCTTTCTGTTAAAAGTTTTACAGTCGAGAAATACATGCTTACTGTAGAGGTTTTACAATCGATAAATGAATGATTACTGTAGAAGTCTTACAGTCGAGAAATAAATGATTACTGTAGAAGTTTTACAGTCGAATAAGAAATGCTTACTGTAGAAGTTTTACAGTCGAGAAATAAATGCTTACTGTAGAAGTTTTACAGTCGAGAAATGCATGATTACTGTAGAAGTTTTACAGTCGAGAAATAAATGATGACTGTAAAGGTTTTACAGTCGATAGATTAATGCTTACTGTAGACGTTTTACAGTCGGGAAATAAATGCTTACTGTAGAGGTTTTACAGTCGATAAATCAATGATTACTGTAGAAGTCTAACAGTCGAGAAATAAATGATTACTGTAGAAATTTTACAGTCGAATAAGAAATGCTTATTGTAGAAGTTTTACAGTCGATAAATAAATGCTTTCTGTTAGAAGTTTTACAGTCGAGAAATACATGCTTACTGTAGAGGTTTTACAATCGATAAATGAATGAGTACCGCAGAAGTCTTACAGTCGAGAAATAAATGATTACTGTAGATGTTTTACAGTCGAATAAGAAATGCTTACTGTAGAAGTTTTACAGTCGATAAATAAATTATTTCTGTTAGAAGTGTTACAGTCGAGAAATGCATGCTTACTGTTAGAAGTTTTACAGTCGCGAAAGAAATGGTACTGTAGAAGTTTTACAGTCGAGAAATAAATTCTTACTGTTAGAAGTTCTTCAGTCGAGAAATAACTGCTTACAGTAGAACGGTCAATAATATAATATAATCCAGGATAAAATAACTGTAATCGATTCAGGTCTATTTGAAAGATATATTTTACGAACCACATAACATTAGTAAAACGTTTTCTTTGACATATTCGAACTGTCCGTCTTTCATACTACGTTTTGCTTACGTGACATTTCAACCGTTTTCTTGCGTAGTCTCAACAGTGCTTACCGCGAACATGCATTTGAGAAAAAAAGCATTATGTCTTTTAAGACATAATGCTTCGTTTTCTAGTGGAACGGGTTCGATGAGATAGAATTCGAAACGCGCAATACATAACACCAGCTGATGTCTTACATTTGATTCCATTCTTAACTGCAGTTTCTGTAACCAGTTATAAGCTGCCTTCCAAAAATGAAGAAGCCTGTTGCGCATATTTCTAAAATCCCAGATTTAAGATAATTCTTGAGGTACTGTATTAAATCATTCACATGACCTTCTGGTGATAATGCACTGGATACCACAGAATAAAATCCGGTTATGACATATCTTGCCGTTTGTTTAAATGCAAGGAAATCGCAATATTTATCAAATCCTTTTGGGGTAAGGGTTACTTTAGGGTTAATATAACAAATGGCTCCACCATTTAAATGACGCGGATGAGCTGACGATTCATAATATGTCGGCTCAGGTGCATTGTCCTCAAAAGCCTGCGATACTTTGATTATATGGCTTTTAATTCTAATAAATCCCTCCTTCGTTACGAACAATAAAGACACATTGTGCCCTGCCTTGTCTTTGTGAAGAAATATTTAAATAAATATAACAATATATAACTCAGAGATGGTAGTAACTTTTTATTTATTTAAATTCCTGTATCAAATTTCGATAATTTGTTGCTACCAGATAAATGTTTCGTTCCGTACATTGAAACGAAAATTGAAGTTATTAAACTTCATGTCATCCAAATCACGATTATGATCATCATCATCATTCTATGAACATGTTTTCCTTCTTAATTGATATTTTTTTAACAAGAAGAAAGCGATGTTTTCAAAGTCGAATCTAATCAATAACACCACAGCCAATATTGAAATCCAGGGGGATCCACCACAAAAACGAATCATCTTTGTTAAATTTATTTCCGTAAAAAGAAATATTCCCGAGACAATAAAAACCGCATTTCAATTTAGAAGTAATCAATGAAATATTTCAGTGTTTTTTTTTTCCGAAGAGAAATGCATTTGCTTAGAAACGTTGGATGTTAAAAATAATCTTTATACGGATTATCAAGAAATTCTGATATAAAGGCGAATTTCATCTCTGACGAATTATCGATATTCGTGAATAGTAATGCAGTCTTTTTTAAATTTAGAGACAGGGATTCATTGGAGGGAATGAAGTGATGATAAAAATGAAAGTACATCATTTTGTAATATTCTTCGAGAATTTTTCCTGGCTAAACGTATTGTTACTTGGAGTGCTTTGGCTAATTTTGTTTTCTATCTGTTTACAGCACTTCCATATTGTGGCCTTTTTTATGCTAGAAAAAAGGTGCTCATTGCATGTGGGTTATTATATAAGTTGAAAGCGAACTTTTTTGCAGATTTACAATCTGGTTCAATTCATAGACAAGTTCTTAAAAAAAATGAAATGAAATTATAACGGTGATATGTCTTACTGGTAAACCGAATACGAATCGTTCCCGGTGAAATAAATGGCTGCTAAGGAAAACGTTAGTGTAAGTGTAGAAAATACCTCTATCGTTCTCCGGGAATGATTAAGTTAAGGTAAGCCCTATGCATGAAGAGAGAACGAGACAACCGCATACTTTATGCAAAGGCGCAAAGAAAATGGCTGATGTGGCTGGCAAAACAAATTAGCATATGCAAGTTTTTTTGTGTGAAATATATGATGATCAATGGAATAGGGGAAATAAACTTTACTTTATATATAAAATATATTGTTATATATATGTATATATATATATATATATATATATATATATATATATAAAACACATTTCAATTACACGTATACTTTACAAATGCATACGCATACCCAACAACTAAAGACACACACAAACACATAATATACAGTATTTATGAACAAACGCCCACCCATATATGTATGCATATATAAATATACATATATATATACATATGTATATATACATATATAAATATATACATATATATATATACATATATATACATATATATATATATACATATATATACATATATATACATATACATATATATACATATATATGCATACATATATACATATATATGCATACATATATATATACATATAAATATATATACATATACATATATATACATATATATATACATATATATACACACACATATATATATATATGTGTATGGAGTATTTGTGTGAGTGCTTAATGTATGACTATTTTTAAAGAATAAATAATCTTCATTAATATGAGTTAATTTCCGTTAGTTGCAGCTTTCCGCCTTTTTATCAACAAAAGGTTTCATTTTTGCCAATTTCAGTGTGGAAATAGTAAATATTCAAAATATCAGTTTCCCCTTTCTCAATCCCCGAATTATTCTCCCGATTCCATACCATTATTCAATGTTCATTATAACAAAAATGCTATATAGAAGTGGGGAGTTGGAAAGATTTACGACAAATAACGTGATTAGAAAAGTCAATATCCCCTCGTCTTAATTCGATTTGCTGTCGACTGTTAGAAGCGAATGAACTTCACAGAGTCCGGAATATTACATCTCGGGGAAAGAGAACATCTTCAAAATATGAAATAAAATAAACAATTACCAGTTAGAAAAACCGAGTCCGTGTGTTGAGGTATACGGAGGAAGAGAAGGGTACAAATATTATATATTATATATATATCAGCAGTATATATTTATATATATATATATATATATATATATATATATATATATATACAGGGTGATTCATAAGTTACTTAGCTATTTAAAATGATTACCATATGAAGCACAAACATACTATGAACTTTTGATAATTGTTATCTTACTCTCTAATTACTGCTATTTGCTATTTTAAATTTGTTCGTATATATATTTGTTTCTATATATATTTATTTTTATTTATTTTAATTTGTGTAAATCATCATATGTGCTTTTTTTTCAGGCAGTATGTCATTTACGATTGAAGAGCGAATTTTTATCGTTATTCATATGGCCAAATTTGATGAATCTCCCACACTTGTTGAAAGGCAATGACGACCTGAAATCAAAAATCACTGCCGAGTTTGTGAAAGTTAATCAATCAAATATGCTTCAAAGAGTCGTAAGTTCCTTGCAAAAAAGAATGGAGCTAGGCATGCAGAACGAAGGTGGAAATTTTGAAAATTTGCTGTAATTTACAACTCCCATAAATTAATTTGTTTAATAAACTTTCTGTTTTGTATTATCGTATTTTTTTAACTTTAGAATTTCAAAAATAAATAGCTAAGTGACTTATGAATCAGCCTGTATATGGTGCGATGTGTTCTTGAGAACAGATTTCTACATAAACAAGCATGCTCTTCTAAACAGTATAAACAGTATATAACGAATTATATTTTTGAATTTTTTAGATGAGAATTGATAATTTGTATAATTTTTGTGATTAGGACTACATTTCTCATCCTGAGTGTTATCATCACAACGTTTCGGTCGCTGTAACCTCCGGCGTTCTTCAAAGACACGTGGCACAGTAGATATAGTGCCAAGTTAAATTCAGTTCTAAGTGAAGGTTCAAGAGTATGCTACCCCCGTGGATTTACTCAAGTTCGACAGAAATATTCCAGAGTTCGAAAGGATACACCTGTGAAGATCGGAGGTTACAGCGGTCGAAACGTTGTCATTATTACACTCAAAATTATACATACTAGAACGTATTTTCCTGAAAGATGTTTCCGTGAATAACATGTAAACTGCTGTTTAGTAATTGTTTTCTATTAACATTTTCTTGACAACAGTTATTATATTGTATGAAGAGTCACCATATACAATCCTCTTTCCGTTGAAAACACCACTTAATTAATTAATGACTATTGTTGTAAATATATATAAATTAGTTTGTTATGTGAGATGTTATATAGGTATTTCTAAAATCAGACAACGCCGTAGCCAACACATTGGCTTTGCTAGTTTGTGTGGGCTGTGGCATTGTCTGATTGTAGACATAATTATATAATATCTCAAATTAAAAATCTAATATTAATTTGCACGCGTGGTTAGCTTGTTGGATGACATCGTCCTAACGAGTGTGACATCTGACTTGTGAGACATCAGTCAACATTCTATGTAGTTGGATGGCTACACGACTTGTCGTGAAGAGTAGGTACATCGGACAGTCTTTTATCGCCGCTGTTTGCTTAATCTGTGTCAGGCAATGACTCTCTTATATGTGACATGATGTAGCCTCGTGCGAGTAATTGTAGAATCTTACATGTGAAGCATCGGCTTCAGTTCTTTGTCGTTGGATGACTAAACCCCTTCTGTTGATAAGTAGGTAAATCTCACAGTGAGCTTTCCCCGCGGTTTGCTTGATTTGTATAATCAATGACTTCATTGTATATGTCGTGAGGCTAAGGTACCGTGGACTTGCCTCACATGCAAGTGTATCCGGTTTAGAATCTTCAGTTAGAATGTGTCCTACTGATGATCGAAACTTAAGAATGGAACGTCTGGTAAAGTTCTTTCATGATGTGGGTGGGTTGCAGCGTTGTCTAATTGTGGTAATAAGTATATAGTATCAGCCATTACACATCGAATATTAATTTGCTCGTTGGTTTAGCTTGTGTGATGGCATTACCATTGTGAGTGTCTCGCGATTAGAATCCTAAGTTTGTATGTGTCCTACTAATGAACCCAAAGAAGATCGAAACCGGAGTATAACAATTCTGGTCTGATGCTTTAATGGTTTGTGTGGACTGCGGCGTTATCTGATATATATATATATATATATATATATATATATATATATATATATATATATATATATTGCAAGTATCATGATGAAATAAACGAAAATTCTTCTGTAAACAGTATTGCATTCAATGTGTAAGTAAACCAATGAATAAAAAACATACGTAAAAAAGCAATGTGTGTATCTGCAATTCATGAGCCGGCAAGATATCTCAAGGTACAAACTATTTTTTTTAAATCTCAAAGTTGTTGGCGTCAGATGTACCTAACCGCATTAAGGAGACCTAAAAAGTTAAAACACATGTCTTTGGATGACTATGAACTATGTATAAGATATACAGGGTGATTCATAAGTCACTTCACTTATCTATTTAAAATGATTACTATAAAAAGCACAAACATATTATGAACTTTTGATAATTGTTAACTTACTCTCTAATTACTGTTATTTGTTATTTTAAATTTGGTCGTTTATATATTTGTTTCTATATATATTTATTTCATAATCAATCAAATATGCTACAAAGACTCGTAAATTCCTTGCAAAAAAGAATGGAGCTATGCATGCAGAACGAGGGTGGACATTTTGAAAATTTACTGTAATTTCAAACTCACATGAATTTGTTGAATAAAATTTCTGTTTTGTATTACCGTATTTTTTAACTTTAGAATTTCAAAAATAAATAGCTAAGTCACTTATGAATCATCCTGTATATATATATATATATATATATATATATATATATATATATATATATATATATATACATATATATATATATATATATATATATATATATATATATATATAGGAAACGAAAAAGGAAAAACCAATAGATATTTTTTTTTATATATTCATCCACGTTTCATCTTTATTGTAAGACTTCCGCATGATGATAATTTGAAGAAAAATGTCTTAAAAATGAGGAAGTCTTACAATAAAAACGAAACGTTGATGACTATATATATATATATATATATATATATATATAAAACTATCTCTTGTTTTTTTCTTTTTCATTTCCCATTACGTTTTATTACTCCCACTTTTCCTTTGTCATATATACAGGGTGACCCCAAAAAGGGGCCTCAAATCTAATTGGGCCCTGTTTCTTAGTGTTTTGTCCTAATTAAATGAATTTTGGGGCATAACTAGTTTATTATATTCACAACATCATATCAAAACACTAGGGTCTTTGGCTTTTTTTCTCCGTTCTACAGCATGTGTTCTAGATGGACTCCTTTTAGCTCCGTGCTATTCTTGAGGCGCAGAACGAAGTTGTCCATGACGTTCTTACAGACTGAATTGGTAATGGTTCTCATCTCCTCCCTGATGGCTTCCTTGAGTTACGTGATGGTTCTGGGTTTCCTTGCATACATTCTGTCCTTAAGATAGCCCCAAAGGAACTAATCTGGGGGGGCTTAGGTCCGGGCTATGAGGTGGTCACTCAAAATTAGTCTTGAGACTGATCACTCGGTTTCCTAAGTTCTCTTTCAGCCAATGTCAGGACAGGTTTGAGGTGTGAGAACTTGCTCCGTCTTGCTGGAACCAGAACCTGCTAATGAGCGACGGGTAGAGGGTCTGGAGCTCACTCTTGAAGGGTTTGAGAACCTCCACATACCACTCCTTGGTGACTGTCACTGCTGCGCCAGATTCTTCTATGAAGATTGGTCCGATGATGCCTCTGACCGAGATTGCAGCCCACACCGTGCAATTAGGAGAGTGCAGGGGCTTGGTGGCTACTTCATTGGGTCTGGAGGACCCCCAGAAGACATTTGTCTCGGAGTTCGCCTTTCCGTCAAGATGGAAGTAGGCTTCATCTGAGGTCCAAAGGAGGTTAAGGAAACCTGGTGTCTCCTCGATCTTATCGAGCATCTTGACTGCCATAGCGCTCTGCTTCTTGTCTGAGGCTGTAAAGGTCTGCAGCATCTGTATTCTGTATGGGTAAGCCCTGATATCGTTCACCAGCATTCTCCTGCAAGTCTCACGGGAGATACCGAGGGACTGACTTCGCTTACGCACAGAGCGTTTCGGACTCTCCTAGAGAGACTCTCTCACACTTTCGACCAGCTCGGCTGTCCGCTTCTTGGGACGTGTCGAGTGGCTTGGACGGTTCTCACTGGCAGCGTTGAAGTTCTCCACGGTCCCATACTTCTCGAAGTGGTCCACCCAGTTCTGAATTCTACTTTTGGGTGGAGCCTTTTCACATCCGAACTGATGCATGACACTGTCCTGGGTTTTCTAAAACGAGCCTGTCTTGTAGTAAAATCTAACACAGTGTATTCTTTGTCCCAGCTCCCACTGAGGTCTTGGTGTACTCACGGTCGTTGATTCTGCCATGTCCTGTAAAATAAGGGTAATCGGTGAATAAGTAAAGGAGATATCACATAAAGTGTACACGCGGGTCCGTTTTCTTTTAGTCACCCTGTATATATATATATATATATATATATATATATATATATATATATATATATATATATATATATATATATATACAAGAGAGATAGAGAGACCGAACCAATATAGTGCATATTAGCAGTGGAAAAGAGAGAGAAAGAAAGAGATGATGAAGCGAAAGTATTAAATGAAAAACATAAGTAGAGATATTTAGACAAACAAAAACGAACAACTTGTAGAGGAGGTAGAGATAGAAATGGGCAATCAAGAAGACGGTGACAAAGAAACCATAATCTAGTGTTGAATTATTAGCAGAAGTAGAAAAAGAAGAGAGAGAGAGTGACATAGAGAGACAGGGAAATATAACAAAGAGAAGGAGAGAGAGAGAGAGAGAGAGAGAAAGAGAGATACAACCGGAGAAAGCATAAATGTAGAAATAAAATAGACTAAAGATGGGAATATAGCAAATAAAGGGGGTATAGTAGGTTAAGGTTAGGGTTAGGGTTATTGTAGAGATATTATGGGGGATAACAGCGATTGTCACAATGAAAATGAATAAAGAGCGATAGAGAGATGCACAACACAGAAGAAAACAAGAAATGTTTATAGTAACTGGAAAAGGTAGATGGAGAATCAAGAGACATATTTAGACGACACCATCTCCTTCATGGACGTGAACTAACGTCTCCAATAACTGACGTTAAAGAAAAGCTTCCTCAGCCATGTCCAGTCCCTAAAAGCATCCCAGGAAGAGGCCAAGCTGCAACTGTGGATCAGAGCGTTAAATAATTACCCCCTTCAACTGACATGAGAATCAGACCTTCTGAAGGCCTCCCTCCTGGCTCAAAAGTACTTTGGGTCAAGTGGAAGACACACTATATGAATAACTATGACATCTGTATATGAATAAAATTCATGTATATTAATTATATAATAATATTATATAAGTATATAAATATATATTTAGTATATAAATATATATTTATATTAGGAAATATGCATAGACACATCCAGAAGACAGATGACGTAGCACAGCATGAAGAGAGAGAGAGAGCGAGAGAGAGAGCGAGAGAGAGATAGAGAGATAGAGAGAGTACAAACTGATATATACTGTAAAAAGGAAATTACAAAACAGAGAGTGATATATTAATTTAGAGAGTAAAACTGAATGATAGAGAATAAAAGACAGTGAGCTATCTTCGAATTTTTTGTCGCCGTCTTATGTTTGGCATTCTTTTATTTGTGTCTACTGAATGAGATTATCGCCTATCTTCGTCTCTGGGATTACAAATTACGTTATGCAGATATAACAGCGAATATGCGGAATTCTCTCTGACGTTCACATACTGAAATATAATTAAACAAATTACCATTACTTGATGCGAATCAGGTACAAGGGATTTGCATAGACGATTAGCATATCTATTCGGTAACTTGGTATCACAGATTACCCATAATGCAGTTCTGAGTCATAATTGTCGGTTGATAAAAAAAAAAACATAACCAATGATAACGCTGAATTCGAAACGCATCATATCCTGCAGAACATATTAAACACTAGTTGACGTATTTCTTTACACAGGAGAGTGGTAAACACTGTAATATAACAACTGTTTTGTAGTAGTTCGCATCCTTTTCACTACCATTAGCCAGTTTTCTAAATTACCTGGCTTTTCTGTCTATTCAAAAACGAGACAAAAGTGTTAATATTAAATAGAACACCTTAATAAAAAAAAACCCTTAACGAATGTTCGCATGTTATAAATTACCACATAACATAATTTTATTTTTGAAATCAAATTTAAACATAATCATTAAAACATTTAAAAAGTAATCAATATTTAATTATCAATGTAGATCATACTTTATTCCAATAACAGTGATCAAGTCTAATAAGCAAATTAGCTACTTTATTTTTCAGCGTTTTCGTTACCAATTTCCATTTAGATTTTTTAGATTTCGCTTCATGATTGGTTTTACCTAAACGACATTATCATCACAATGGTTTTTTTGGCTACAAGAAAATCGCTTTGCGAACTAATTTGGGATATGTGCAGCATAGTCAGAACACTGCCCTTTATAATTTAATTCAAAAAGAATATATACAGGTTTTCACAGAACGGTATGTATTGATTTACTCCTCTCCAGGAGTTAGGCACAAGGCCAGTTTTTATCTTACTCCCACAAGTAAGATGTGACCCAAGGTCGGGTCGGGAAAGTGGTGTTTAAAAATTGCCTGGGCAGCCTTGTCGGCATTCCCCGGTAGGGGCGCCTCAGGCAGTAAGCAATAAACGTACTCCTCCCCAAAGAGGGGAGGCGAAGCCTGGGAGGGTGGACCTCCTAGAACTGCACAGGACAGACCCATAGACCGGCGTAAATCAAGGCCCGAAGGCCAAGACAATACCAGTTTATGGGGTGTAGTATCCATCGGAACAGATACTACACTTTGATCTTAGCCAAAAGACCAAGCTCACACTGACACTTATATAAACAATAATGTAGTACTTCTATTCCCATATTTAAAAATAAGCATTTTTTCCATATAAATATCATACCGACATATAGAAGCTTTGGGAGCCGCATGAGTATAAAATTTATGTTTTCGATTACTCTCAAGTACATTATTTTCCTAGATTTGGATTTATTCAGAGAGTATTGATTTACTCCTCTCCAGGAGTTAGGCACAAGGCCAGTTTTTATCCTACTCCCACAAGTAAGATGTGACCTAAGTTCGGGTCGGGAAAGTGGGGTTTAAAAATTGTATGGGCAGCCGCGTCGGCATTCCTCGGGAGGGGCGCCTCATACAGTAAGCAATTAACTTACTCCTGGGAGGGTGGACCTCTTAGAACTGCTCAGGACAGATCCATAGACCGGCGTAAATCAAGCCCCGAAGGCCAAGACAATACCAGTCTATGGGGTGCAGTATCCATCGGAACGATACTACACTTTGATCTTAGCCAAAAGGCCAGAGTAGTTACACACTTTTTTCTGTCTATTTAACAATACTAAAACGAGAGAAATAAGCAACTAAAACACGTTTTAAATAAAGTATCACTTCTACTATTGAGATATTTGACAACTTGCATATCTACTTTTCGAATGTTCTACTTGGATATATATTTTTATTGTTCATTTATATTTTCCTGGTGTTCTTATGTAGCTTTTTATTGTTCGAATTCACTGTTCTTACATGCCGACATATCTTTCTCGCTTATTCACGTAACGATAGATCGTCTGTTATACAGGAAATGATCCGTATATCTTCCGTAATAGTTAGGCCTGTTATTGTACAGATGTAATACATTGTTTAAAATTGAAAACCCTTCAGAATACATAGATTGACATAACTTTGTACGTAGCCCATTAATGTGTTTGGAAATGTCACTACACACTCTGCTACTCTAAGTATTCTCAGTTTCATTTATTTACAATGATTTTATCTAAGATATAAATAGAAATTTGATATGCAGTAAAACATAATACACATATTATATATACAGAAAGACTAGTGTATTATATATATATATATATATATATATATATATATATATATATAATGAAAGTTTTTAAAAAGTTGAAGGCAATGTGAAGTTCCGGATAAAGAACAAAAACTAAACAAAACCGAAATAAGTCGGATATAGATCGAAAAGGTTGGTTTATTTTTCTAGACGAACTTACAAGACAGCAAGAGTGTTAGTTTGTAATATTCCGGATGATCAAGGATCAATTTGATATATTTCGAGAGGTTTTTTTCCTCTCCTTGTCAAAAATAAATAGAAGAAAAATCCCGGATCCCGAGAAAATGCCAGGAGCGCTGGGGGTTAAACCTGAAGTGTTCAGTATAAAGTATTAAGAGGAAAATGAAATAGATCGTAATAAGTGCTGATAAGATAATAATTAGATATATCTTATATTATTATTATTTTATATATATATATATATATATACATATATATATATATATATATATATATATATATGTATTTGTATGTTGTATATTATTGTATATATACATATATATATATATGTGTGTATATATAATAAACTAGTCTTTCTGTATATATCATATGTGTATCATGCTTTACTGCATATTCAATTTCTATTAATATCTTGTATTTTTCATTTTTTTTAAAATATTTTTCATATTTTATAAATATATTTTATATTTTTTATATTTTTCTAATATTTTATTTTATTTTTATTTTTATAATGTTTTATATTATCATTATCATTTAATCTTTCTATTTTTTATTTCATATTTGTACCTTATTCTTTTTTCTAATATTTGTCTCTGTGGCTCTTTCTGCCAATAGATGTTCCTCTACGACGAGCTTGTTATTTTTTCTTTGATTTTCTGTAAGACGTGGTGCTAAAGGCGCTGGTGAAGTAACGTTTTGGAGAAGCTTTTTTAATTCATAAAATAAAATAAAATAAAGTATTTCCAAAATGTTTTGGAAACGATCGTACGCCATACAAAACTTGATGTTCTAATTCTTGGAACAATTGTAATGTTCTAATTCATTGAATCCTTATATATATATATATATATATATATATATATATATATATATATATATATATATATACATGTGTTAGTATGTACCTTTTTGATACTCTGTATACGCGCTTCCTTACTCTCTCTTCCGAATTGCTTATTTTACTCAGTTACAGACTGTCAATGTATGCCTACTTTTCTTCTCCTTTTCCATGTCTGTCGCTCTCACTATACATATATTGCATTTAAGATCAGACAGGTAAGCGCAGGATCTATTTAACCCTTCCTCTGTGAATGTTGACTCGGTTATTTGTCAGCATGTCGTTTAGAATCCATGCTGTTCAGGTCACTATTAAATAGGGCGTTTCAGGTGCTAGATGAAGCAGATTTCAAAATGATTCAGTCTGCGAAAGTTGGCTGCTGATTGAAGGCCCCTAAATACCAGTCAAGAATACGTTCTCGACAATCAGTCCGACAGAGACTGGCTATTTCGGTGGCCTTCATCTGTCGGACTAAGGTATGATATCTTAGGCAGTCCTAGTAGGTCCACCTTCACAGGCCTTGCCTTTCCTCTTGTGGAAGGGGTTGGTTTATTGTCAATTACTTGAGGCACATCTATCAAGGAATGACGACAGGGCTGCTCAGGCTATTTTTAGAGTCCAGCCTTGCTCTTCCGCTGGGGCTCTAAATTTCCGCTCACCTTCCGGCCTTGTGGCACATCTTCCTGCCGGGGAAGGAAGAAAATAAAGCAGGTTTCAAAAACGTTTGAAAGTTGTGGAATCTGTCTCAATTGCTATACGTAAACCTGCCTTGTGTGTGTTGCAAGAAGGACTTTGTAAAAGCATTAAGTTTATTTGTGGAACTTCGGCTCCCCACTGTTTTTCTGAATCAAAATCGATGTCCTTTTACTTCTTTTTTTAAAACTAGTATTTTATTAAAATGTATTTACTTTAACTCCCTGGCATTTTAATCCTCCATGTGCTCTTTATATTTGTTAATATCATTATTTCATGTATACTATCGGTTAGTACGTTTGCCGCGAATTATTTTACATATATTTATAAACTGTGTACCTCTACCCATTAGTATATACATATATAAATATCTATATCTATACATATATGTATATATATAATGTATATATATACATGTATATATATATATACATGTATACATATATACATATATATATATATTTCTCTGATCAGAGCAGCTACATCAGATCGAAATAAATTTGTTTACACTAAACACCGTAATTAAAATAATAGCTTATTTTCCTTTAATGTTTTCTGTTTGCTATGACATTTTGACTTGAGGAGAGAAAAAATAGCATACGCTATGCCAAGACGCAAAATATGATTTAAGTATTTCCGCTTTTAAATGTTTGAAAACCAAACAGATTCAGCGAATATTAATATATATATATATATATATATATATATATATATATATATATATATATGTGTGTGTGTATATACTGATGTGTGGGGTACGCATATACATACGCATCCTTAAAACGCGCGTATACTTTTAAACGTACTGTAAGAATGCCAGAGCGATGTATAATTTTCTACCGCAGAAACGACTGTCATATATTCAACAGTGGACTTCTTTATATTGCTTCAGAGTAGGAATCTAAGACGACAGACCAATTTTAGGATAAACAGATTCGGACGGTGTGCATGTCGGAGTCTTCAACAAACTAAACTAGTTGCTCTACGAAAAGTTAGAAGTCGTGTGTACTCTACGATTTCGCTATTGTTAACGATAACAACTTATTTACACTTTGGACAAATAAAGGAAAACATATTTGCATAACTATTCCCACATATCACCCATCAACATTTTGACAAGCAAACATTAACATTTATTTGCATTTTTAAAATGTTCAGAAGCAAAAACACAAATACACACACACACACACACACACACACACACATATATATATATATATATATATATATATATATATATATATGTGTGTGTGTGTGTGTGTGTGTGTGTGTGTATCGAGGCAGCGTTTTTTCTCTAAGGCACGTATTATTAAAAATAACCGACAACACATGTCTGGTTATTTTTGTATGAATCCCTTCCATTTTCCGGATAACAGTCCTAATCTCAGATGAGAATTGGCTGATGAAAGTGCCGTAGTTTTCCTTTAGGTCCAAAGTACTTTCTGACCCATCTGGGTCCATCTTCAGTGGAATAATGTCAATCAGGTAAAGACCTGGAGTGAGTTTATAGTTCATTTTGGCGGGAAAATTTAAATACGAAACAATATTTATTTAGTATTATAAACATTTAAGTATATTAGTATTAGTGTTAAAATTAATCCTGTTAATTTTCCCGCCAAAATTAACTATAAACTCAGTAGGTATAAAACCACTTTAATATGAACAAATATTTAGAGTATATATATATATATATATATATATATATATATATATATATATGTTGCATAATCACCACTAAGGGGCCTGGCACCAAAAGGGGAATTGTTACATAGTCACTACTCCTGCCTGGACCGCGGCAGTTCTCTTAAACCTATCAAACAACTGGTCACGGTCCCGAAAAGGCATTTGTTACATAACGCGTGTTAATTAAATCTTCTCCAAATCGAAAACAATACGAAAGTTTATGAGAAGATTATTAAGCGGTTCAATATTTGTAACACTTTCCGTAAGCCACTTTCAAGCGACATTTTCTGAGGGCGACTTTTAGCCTTTAAACTGTCAACCTATTACCCATTAATTCTCGTTAAAACAACTGTCCTTTAAACATTTAGTCATTAGACACAGTTCATTAAACATAGTTCGTTAGGCATATCTTTCGATTTTTAGTTCTTCCCGTTTTACAGATTAGGACCCAAAATGTTATGCACAAACAAGTTCTGTAACATTTTCTTTTGTATCCTGGTCGTGATCGTCGTTGGTACCGTCGGTTTCGTTTTGTCTCCTTGGCTGTGATCGGTGTTGATGATATTCGATATGTGGATAAATTTTATCGACAGGCAGAAGAGAAACGCGGAGACGATTTTCCTCAGAGAGATTCAATCTTTTATTCGTTGTCGGGGTTTAAGTATTCGCTCCGCGATTCATTCATGCTTCCTGTTGGGGAAATGCGACGAGAATTGCTACTGGATCTCCCATTATGACGAGCGATTACATTCCCAACCGTCCGGGCCGCTTCTAACCCAATTCAGGACCCTCAGAGAAGATCCACCGTGCAGTTCGCTGCAAAACTAGTAACTCTTTTTCAAACCTTAGTTTCTCTTAAAAAGAGGAGTGATATCACAGATCTACACGTTGCACAGACATGCAAAACATTTTCGTTCACTCATGTTTTCTGACCTTTTTTGACCCGATGTTGTCTGTGCCGGCGTCGACTTTTGAAACCTTGTCATAGTTTTTTCAAAACACGAGTGACTCTTAACGGTTCCCTTTGGTGCATGTCAGCGTGACCTGCACCGAGCTCGACAAAGTTCACACCTATCGCAATTTTAACCACGTACAGGCCAAAATCGATACACGTAAGGACCTCGGGCAATAACTAGACAATTAAATAAACAGTAAGAGAAAAAAAAACAAGCTATTTTAAACAACAAATAATTTATTGAAGAAAAAGAAAAAAAAGGTAAAATGGGTTCGGCAGAAAGTTCATGTTCAAAGTTTACTTCATAGACTGAATTTAAGTTCCGATGGACACACGGAAAGGCTGCATAAATAAAGTCCTAATTATGCTGCCCGAAGGCTTATTAACTTTGCTAGGAAAGACATGTCAGAAAAAAGAGAAAACTTACTTGAAAGAATTTTGTTAGTAAAATAAAAAAATACCAGCAGAATATAGAAAAGTCCTTTTTGTTCGCGCTGATTTGTTTCCTTTGATTGTTCATTTTTTTTATTGACATCGCATCGTTTCTTCGATCGACTCCTTTTGAGAATAGTGGCACTCTTTCACGTCAACTCTCATTTGGAGACATCTTTCGGAACACACTTCGTTTTGTCTTTTCCAAAGGCACATTTGCCTTTCAAATGAATATCTTCCTTGTTTCTGTTTTTTAGAATTCAGTGGACTTCTCCGTCCAACGTAAATATTCAACCTCGAACACTAGTTGAAACTCCAACTTCATTGAAGATTTTTACAGGCATGCTCTCTACATATTCCTGTTTTAACATTCTTGTTTTTAGGACTTCTTCATGTCCGAGTTGAGTCGACCGACCTCTCCAGCTCGAGATCGTTTCAGCAACTAACTTGAATTTCGCGGTTATTTCAACGGCTTCCGGCGTCAAACGCCCACGCTTCAGACACCGACACGTGCCATCAGCAGCAGTCATTCATTACAAGTTCTTAAAAAAGGGGGTTTTAGAAGAAGAAGAAAAGAAAAGAAGAAGAAGAAGAAGAAAATAAATTTCTGACACACCTTCTATTAATAAAAACTACTGGACCTACACACTTTTAGGCATACAGGGGCATCTCATAATATAACATATATATGGGTGTCTGTTTGTAAATATATATATATGTATATATATATATATATATATATATATATATATATATATATATATATATTTATATATCAGCATGTGTATTATTCATACATAATATCCGAACATATAAAACATGATACCGTCGGTTTAGGGCTGATAGAGTTAAAAAAGACGAAATACAGTATAATTGAAATAATCCTACTGTAATCATACTTTAGCCATGGTCAGGAGTAGAAAACTTAAACAGTAAAAAACATATTATTTATATATTTTGTCTCTTTGTTTTAAGAATAATTATTTAAACAGTTTTTTTGTAGTAGAGTTTAGAACGTTTACGGGGGTTAAGAAACGCACTTGTAGAAATTTTGTCGTTATTCAATAGGGTTTTAATAACTTTGGGGCTGTTTAAGACCTGAAATAATAAGATGCTGAAGAAAAAAATAAGTATTTCAAAAATATTTCTAAAGAGAATACTTTGATTTAATTGAATAATTTTGTTTGAGTAGATTTCTACAATTTTCAATTCTATTTCATCACATACTACATTTAGTTTATTTAATTACTATTTTTTCCATTATTATTTTTTTATTTTTAAATAAAATCTCAATGATCCATTTTCCTGGAAAAAAGGGTAGATTTTCTACACTCTTTGATGAAAGTTGTTTTATTTTGTTTCTGAGATAATCCAACCAGATTAGTATAGCTCTTCTTATTTTCTAGGTTTTAAAAGATGTTTTAATGAATTGATTATTTCTGAATTAATTCCAAAAAATAATTACACATACTAAGAAAAAACAAATAAAATGTATTTTTTAAAAGTATGTAACATTATAAAGCTCAACAAGTACTTGTATATGTTAGACTTGAAGACAAGTCTGTTGTAGTCTGTCGAAAATCAGTCTTACGGTATCTTGATCCAGAGACGTGGTTTGTAAAGAACACATGTTTTTTTTGTTATTGCTGTGGTAAGGCGAGTGTTTACTTACAAGGAGGCCCAGTGATTAAAGGTTTGTCAAGGACCTATAATTAAGATATCAATACAATAAATAGATGACAGCAACATATCTGCTGTGTGAGAGAAGCTGCAAGATACAGAGGGTATCCCCTCTCTCTAGGTTTGGAAGTCTCGTCTTTTACTCTGTCAAAACAAGAGAGAGTGCTACGAGCAGTTTCCTTCCCAGCTCTGGCAACAGTACTCCATTTTAAAGATGTATCTGAGAATTGAAAACTAATTATTTACTTAAAAAAATAAGTATTGCATCATTCATTTGGAAAAAATACAGATAAAAACCATGTTACTGCAAGTAATTTAGGTTATTAAAATAGTATTTGTTAATTAAATATTTATCCGTTACAGCTAACTGACGCAGAAGTGTGTGCTTATTTTACGTTTAATGTACACAGAAAATTTATCTTTACTCTATAACTAAAATTGTTTTATTTTTTTTAAATTCCGTTTTTGCTGTTTACATGTGATTTAAGAGTTAGGGATAAGGGATGTTTAACTTGTAAAAAATGTGTAAAATATTCTTATATATTTGTAAACGACAAAATAATTCTTAGAAACAAATTTGTTTGCGCTTCTTTAAAACATTCTATATATTCGTAAAGAACAAAATAATTCTTACTAACACACTTTGAAAAATTAGCATACGGTAAATCCAGTTGTGCTATGAGTAGATAAATATTAGCGTGTTAAATAGGATATCAACTTCTACTTGGAATGTTTATTTGGGAAAGTATGGTAATCCGGAGACTATATAATAAACATTGAATTAAAACGAAATGCGTGAATGATTTCTAGAAACACGTATGAGGGCTTGGAATAATTGGATGGGGAAAGAGATTAGCATATGAGTGTTTTATTTCTTATCTGATTATGTTTTTATGAATACGGGTAGATTGTATTTACTTCATTATTTAGATGGGCAATAAATGCTAACCTCTCTTGCTTAATTATAATCAGTTTTTTTTTCCTTTTATTCTAATTTCGCAATATTCTCCGTAGCAGCAGTAGTGTATATCCATTCATCTTTGCAATAAGTTATGTTATTCTATCACTAAAAGGTCATTATCGACTGATATTATTATATTTAAATTTACTAGAAATCCTATCGGGATTTGTCATAATAGTTGGATACTGGCCATCTTAATTTCCGGAATTTTAATTAAGCTGATTCTCATTGACCCCTTTATATCCTAGTAATATATTCGAGTTCGATGATTCCATTGCCCAAGGCCCCTGCAGAGCTTGGCCATCGTATGAATCGAAAATCTATCCGCTCTAATTGGTCTCCGACGCGTCCATCAAATTTGAATCGCGCCTTTCTTTATCACCGTGCGGATCAGGCCTACACTTCTTCACGCCGCCCACATTAATATACTTTACTCGTTTATACCCGTTCCTTCAGCAGTTTCGGTGCAATCTTTACTAAACTTTAACCGTGTTATATTTAGTACGTAAAAATATTCGTAGAACAAATATGCAATATTTACTAAACTTTTACCGCGTTATATTTAGTACGTAAAAATATTCATAGAACAAATATGCAATCTTTACTAAACTTTTACCGCGTTATATTTAGTACGTAAAAATATTCGTAGAACAAATATGCAATCTTTACTAAACTTTTACCGCGTTATATTTAGTACGTAAAAATATTCATAGAACAAATATGCAATCTTTACTAAACTTTTACCGCGTTATATTTAGTACGTAAACATATTCATAGAACAAATATGCAATCTTTACTAAACTTTTACCGCGTTATATTTAGTACGTAAAAATATTCATAGAACAAATATGCAATCTTTACTAAACTTTAACCGTGTTATATTCAGTACGTAAAAATATTCGTAGAACAAATATGCAATCTTTACTAAACTTTTACCGCGTTATATTAAGTACGTAAAAATATTCATAGAACAAATATGCAATCTTTACTAAACTTTTACCGCGTTATATTTAGTACGTAAAATATTCATAGAACAAATATGCAATCTTTACTAAACTTTTACCGTGTTATATTTAGTACGTACAGATATTCATAGAACAAATATGCAATCTTTACTAAACTTTTACCGCGTTATATTTAGTACGTAAAAATATTCGTAGAACAAATATGCAATCTTTACTAAACTTTTACCGCGTTATATTTAGTACGTAAAAATATTCATAGAACAAATATGCAATATTTACTAAACTTTTACCGCGTTATATTTAGTACGTAAAAATATTCATAGAACAAATATGCAATCTTTACTAAACTTTTACCGCGTTATATTTAGTACGTAAAAATATTCATAGAACAAATATGCAATCTTTACTAAACTTTTACCGCGTTATATTTAGTACGTAAAAATATTCATAGAACAAATATGCAATCGTTACTAAACTTTTACCGCGTTATATTTAGTACGTAAAAATATTCATAGAACAAATATGCAATCTTTACTAAACTTTTACCGCGTTATATTTAGTACGTAAAAATATTCATAGAACAAATATGCAATCTTTACTAAACTTTTACCGCGTTGTATTTAGCGCGTAAAAATATTCATAGAACAAATATGCAATCTTTACTAAACTTTTACCGCGTTATATTTAGTACGTAAAAATATTCATAGAACAAATATGCAATCTTTACTAAACTTTTACCGCGTTATATTTAGTACGTAAAAATATTCATAGAACAAATATGCAATCTTTACTAAACTTTTACCGCGTTATATTTAGTACGTAAAAATATTCATAGAACAAATATGCAATCTTTACTAAACTTTTACCGCGTTATATTTAGCGCGTAAAATATTCATAGAACAAATATGCAATCTTTACTAAACTTTTACCGCGTTATATTTAGTACGTAAAAATATTCATAGAACAAATATGCAATCTTTACTAAACTTTTACCGCGTTATATTTAGTACGTAAAATATTCATAGAACAAATATGCAATCTTTACTAAACTTTTACCGCGTTATATTTAGTACGTAAAAATATTCATAGAACAAATATGCAATCTTTACTAAACTTTTACCGCGTTATATTTAGTACGTAAACATATTCGTAGAACAAATATGCAATCTTTACTAAACTTTTACCGTGTTATATTTAGTACGTAAAAATATTCATAGAACAAATATGCAATCTTTACTAAACTTTTACCGCGTTATATTTAGTACGTAAAAATATTCATAGAACAAATATGCAATCTTTACTAAACTTTTACCGCGTTATATTTAGTACGTTAAAATATTCATAGAACAAATATGCAATCTTTACTAAACTTTTACCGCGTTATATTTAGTACGTACAAATTTTCATAGAACAAATACGCTAGTTAATACTTGCAGGTGAGAATAAAAAACTACGATGAGAAGGTTTCTGAATCATTTGGATGATGATTAATTATTTGGATTATGCTAACTTTAGTTTTGATCTGGATTATTATTCTCACAAGGTTTCGGCCGATGTAACCTCTGACCATCTTCAGGTGTACCTTGTAAAACTCGGGAATCTTTCTGTCGAACCCGGGAATCTGTACGGAGTTACGAACGGAACCCATTATTTAATTCACTGTGGTAGCATGCTCTCGTTCTGTCAGCCATGACACGTGGCGTAACGGATGAAGTACTAATTAAATTCAGTTCAAAGTGACACACTTCTGAAGGTTGAAAGTTCAATCTTCATGGCAAATTATTAAGGATTTCCAACCGGAACGAGAGCATGCTACACCCGTAGAGTAAATAAAGGGTACGGTTCGAAATTCCGTGCATATTTTTCAGTTCGACAAGGGTCACCTGAAGCAGTTCAGTGGTTACCTCGACCGAAACGTTTTGCGAATAACACCCAATCTGAGAACAGTAGTCCGAATAATCCAAATGTTACAAATTACGATGATTTAGTTTACGTATTTTATTTAATTAGTAAACACATTCGAAATTGTATGTTTAAGCACAAATAATTCTTTTTCAGCTAATGTTCATATTTTACGGATTATCAAAATAAGGTAAACGAGTTTTAAAAATATTTATGTAATGTTTTGTTATGTTGATATGTTGACTTTTTTATTTATAAAACACGTGGCCAGTTTTAATATTCTTTCAACTTAGGTGAGATTCGAACTCGAGCAGTGAAATTGTAAAATGCGCTCTCTTTTTAAATATATGTCTGGCCTATTCTTAACTATTAACCATTTCTGTTTAGTAATTACTAACGAATAGCAAAAAGGACTACTATCTTTAATAGTATATACCTACTTTTGTAGTTTATAATAAATAACGGAATAACTTGATTTTATTTTCGCAGAATATATATATATATATATATATATATATAAGTGCAGATTAGTCGTCCGAGGCTATAGCAATGCGATGTAGTTGCCGTAAGATGGAACAGTGAAAATAAATAAACGAAGAGAGAAAGTGAAACTCAAAACGATTTATTAATAATGTCACGAAAAACCGATTAAATACCAAAATAGTAAATACTGTCTGGTAAGTAACAGTTCGGCAAAGGGTAATCTTAAATTTTCGAAAGAAAAACTTTCATCTTCAGAAGACAACAATAAAAGACCGAGTGGGTCGAAAAAACGGGAAAAACCGTGTTAAAACATAGAAATATGGCAGCAGACAATTGGAAGTAGTAGGAACGCAGAGAATGTCAAAATCAACTAAAGTTAAAATATTATAAACATTTGTTTATTAATATACTAATTATTATAATTTTATTATATTTTATTTTATATGATTCATTAATTTTTTTTTTCTTTATTTAATTCAAATTTTAATTTAGGTGTGGGCTGTTATTGATGTAATATGCGTCATATATATATATATATATATATATACAGTGATAGATATACAAATAGTATAGTTTAAAAGTCGATAATTTATGTTTCATAAATAAAAACATGAATCAATGTGTTATATATATACAGGGTATCCTGATGGGCGACAGAATCGTTTCATATAAAATAAATATCCAAGAATATTTTGTCGTAGCCGCTATAAATATCTGACAGATATAATATTACTTAGCCATGCTGATGACGGCTGTGAGCCAGAAACACGTGCCCATGGGTTACATTTGTGTACGTATAATATTAATATATATATATATATATATATATATATATATATATATATATATATTCTAGACGAACAGATAAAATTCGCAGCACAGTTAAACATATAAACATTCATAATTTATATATATATATATATATATATATATATATATATATATATATATATATATATATAAACAATACTATGCTACATTCCAATGACGAAAATGTAATTCACTTTACTGATCATCTTTTAAAAAGAAAAACACTGGTACATTTACGGACCGTTTCCTTTACAAAAGAACATCTGTAGGTGTATGTTAATGTCGGATCTTTTCTCTATGGACTCAACAGAAACAAAAAAAAGTTGTACTTCAGAAACAAATATATAGCGATGCAGTAAACAAATATAAAAAAAACAAAAAAACTACTCATCCAGTGGGTTGTTTGTAAAATCAGTCACGGAAATATCCATAGATTTAAAGAAGACTTTTCCTTGTGAACAGTATTTTTCTTGCTCAATGTCCGTGAATAACAGTTTTATCAGGAAATGTTGTCATTTCTCCCTTCTTACTATACGTATATTGACGGAACTATTTAATTTCTAAATGCAATACGACGATCAAACCGTTAAAAAAATGGCGAAATCTCACAAAGTCACCAATATAAAACATTCTAAATAGAACACAGGAGATCATGTTGAATATGAATTTTAAAAAAATCAATACTTTGTGTTTATTTAGGTGTAATCACAATCAAATAAAGTCTTTAGCGACCAAAAATTAGTAAAATAATTTTACAGGATAATATAGAAGTCGCAATTTCATGTAATATGTTACATATAAGAGATGGCATGATACAGTAATATGTTTTAAAACATAACCCAAGTGTAAGAACGATACATTAGATATATCTGGAATAACTAAGATGAGATCATAGAATAGATGTAGAAACCAGACGATTGCTTTAACGATAATTTTTTAAATGTATATTTATTTATTTATGTATTTGTTTATGTATTTGTTTGTTGTGCCTCCTGAGCATCTCCCCTTCTCAATTTAACTCTTAAAAACACCCACACACTCTTAGTACAGTATCGATATCCAGATCAAACTCTGTCTAATATTACATTTGATAACTCCCAAAAGTGTCCCTCAATTTCTCCCTCCTACCACTTTCTCTGAATTCATTCAGCCTCATCTTAAACTGATCCACGCTATTGCCGTTCTAAATTTGATCTGGAAACTTATTCCAATGTTATGTAATATGTTACATCTCAGAGATACAGTAATATTTAAAAAAAACCCACATGTAAGTATGACAAATTATATATACGTTTTTATATAATCAGTTAATGCTATTTTTTATTAATTTAAATATAGAATTGAAATATGTTTTTATGATTTGACTTTCAATTAAAGCCAGTTAATAGTTATGCTCTGTTTTATATTTTGATAATATAATCATATTTCACATACATTATCGATTTAACTTTAGAAGTATTATGAAGGAAACAATACTGGCGGCGTTTTTGGTATACACCCTAAATAAATTGTTTATTATTTATTTTAAAGCATATTATTTATTACTATTTGGAAATACATTATGTTAATTATATATATATATATATATATATATATATATATATATATATATATATATATATATATATATATATATATATATATATATATGGAATAATTAAGAGGAGATCATAAAATAGATATAGAACCCAGAACATTACTTTAACGATATCTTTTTTAATGTATATTTTGTTTAATTTAATTCAAGCCATTTATATTTTCAATACGTCGATAATTTCAAGCTTACAAAAAAAAATAATTACTTGAACCACGCAGGTAATGAGTTAAATTAATAACACATTTCGAAATTGGATGATGAAACTTTTATTTATATAAAATAGAAATAAACATTGTTGAGTTTAATTAAAAAATATAACACATATATTTCGTATGCTTTTCCTGGTTTGTAATTATTTATTTATTTACTACAGTCTTGTTAATATGACCATGTTTGCAATTAATTGATTTACTTATTATTTATATAATATTCGCGATGAGGGTTATTGCTTTATCAATGTATACAATGAATAAAATACATTGTGCATCACTAAATACGGAGGTCAACATCTTGCTTGCTTATGTTGAGGTTTCTGGTCGCTTTGGCTGTCTTAAACCTGATACAATCTACTCAGAGGATTGATTTGAATTCGGAGTGAATAATGCGGGGCCATGTTTGATAAATTGTTCAAGATGGATGAAAACAATTCTGTTGTTGTTGCGTTAAAACAGTTGCAATCACCGTTCGCAATCATTGACATGCTGTTGTGTTTAATCCTCCCTAATCAAACGTAGCTCTATGATAGATATATCTTTATCATCGACAAAAAATACAGATACAAGTCGGACAAAGTGAAACCTTTGTTAATGGATGATATATCCATTGCTGAGTTGTATTTATCGAAATTAAAGAGTTAAAATCATTTAAATTACATGACAATCATGCCTTACATGTATACAGTAACAAATATAAAAGAGAGATTAAATTTGTATTATTTTTAACTGTTACTATTCAATGGTTTTACTGATATACTTACTTTAAAAGGTATGCTAGTTTTAATATTATTTTTTAGTATACATTATTTGTGATATCCTTAGAAGTGTCTCGCTTCTTTCCGCATCAATCTATAAAATCTACAACTAAGTATATATATTTTGTATTAATAAATGTCCCTTAGCCGCAATACAATATAAAAGAAATTACTCTTTCTTCGCCCCAGATAGAAATAATGCAATCGAATATGTCTCTCTGTTATTGATTTAACATTGCATCAATTTGATGTTTCTAAAACAATAAATATCATCTGCAAGCTTACCTTAAAAGATTGCGACCCGATAAATATTCTTCAAGTCAATAAAACGAATGTAACTTTTTAAATATATTTAAAATAATCTTGTTTTGATCGACAAGAGAAATAGAATTATATTTAGGAATCATTTATTCGACAATGGCGTAAAGTCGGAAGTGTTTATTTTAGCGGAATCAGCTTAATCTTTACTCTGTTTATTTGCAGATAGAAAGATCCCATGTGTGAACGGTAATAATGTACGTACGGATATGAAATACCTTCATGCAATGTTGCATAGATATTACTCTTTCGAAAATGTGAAGAATTAGATATAATGCTATATTCTTGATAATACTTTTGCATTCTAATGCCACTGGCTCATACACTACATCAGGGGCAGACAACCTTTTCAGAGTGAGGGTCAGATGAGACTTCTGGAAGGAGATTGCGGGCCGGAGAAAAAAACGAAATCTCAGAATTACTATATTTTATTTACATGAATAAATTGTACAACAATTGCATTGAACACTCTACAAATCAATGAGACTGCTGGTGGTGTTTGCCATGAAAAAGTATCTTCATGTCTGGCTCGATAGTGTAGGTAGACAACAGAAGAATGTCATTGAGGTGGCGGTCCGAGAGTTTGGAACGAAGGTGAGACTTCGTGTACTTCATTTTCAAAATGATATGAGTTTTACTGGGAGGTCCGCGGGCCGGATTGCAATAATAAAGCCTAGCAGGGTGGCGGGCCGGACGCTAAGCCTTCGCGGGCCGGATGTGACCTGCGGGCCGGAGGTTGCCCGCCCCTGCTTTACATATATCATTAGTTATGCCTAGCACAGACAGTATCTGCGTCTCACAAAGATTCTGGTCCATGTTTCACTTTCCGTTTTGCCTATGAGTGGTTTATTGATTCGGATACTGTCTCTGCCGAATATAGAGACTGATTTCTGAATCATTCATGATGTATACATTCATGGATCTTAACATGAAAACATCGAAAATAAGAAATAAAGAAATAATAAGGTTACATGGAAGGCCACGTCATCGAGGGCATAAAGCACATGTTAGTTTCCCATTCTGTAAGGTTGAATATCTTAAAAGTAATAGAGGATTTTCCAATATTTCTTTTGCACTAACTAGTAGGTAATGTATTGTCGGAATATATAAAAAATAAATATTTGCGTTTTTTTTATAGTGAATAAGAATCTTAATAAATAAAACCATACATAATACAACTGATAATGAACTAGCTGATATAGTAGTCACACGATGGGTTCATCTTAATAAGATACATAAAAAAATTAAAAAGCCGCGCGTGCGTGCCCCCCCCTATATGTGACTCGATGTGGCGAGTGTAAAATGCAATAACTCTGGGCAATTTGGGGCATTTTTGACCCCCCTTTGACCCCTGGGGGCGCGAACCAGAATGTTTCTGAAGTCAAGGATACTCATTTTATATCCAGAACAATTGCTTCTACATTTTGGCCAAGTTTCAGAAAAATTGAATGGATTGATCAAACGTTATGGGAGAAAAGTGTCATTTTTTGCCATTTTGGGAGCTCTTGACCCCCCTGGGGGCGCGAACCAGATTTTTTCCAAGGTCAGCGATACTTATTTTCTATTAGTAACAATTGCTTCCACATTTTGGACAAGTTTCAGAGAAATTGAATGGATGGATGAAAGGTTATGGGGCCAAAAATGTCATTTTTACTATTTCCGGACCTTTTGACCCCCTGGGGGGCTAACCAGATTTTTTTTCAAAAATCGGAGAATGTCACTTTCTAACCTGACCAAAGTTACAACTTACTGCATAATTTCAGAGAAATTCAATGGATGGTTGCGGAGAAAAATCCGGACGGACGAACGGACGGACGGACATTCCTCAAAACATAAGTCCACCGATTTTATAAATCGGGGGACCAATAAGAATGTGCCAAAAAAAGATGATACAATAACCTACTTCAACGTTTAGAGATTGAACACTGTTGGCACATCTAGGAAACAACACTTTCATTTCTTTGACAGACTGTAGAATATACTTCGATATGATGTTTCGGAATTTTTTTAGATGAGGGTTGATAATTTGTAGAATTTGGTATATTCGGACTACTGTACTAATCTTGGGTGGTAAAATTCAGTTCTAAGTGACAGTCATCTGAAGGTTAAAGGTTCAAACCTCAGTGCGGGCGATACGAGGAATTGCGAATTATCGAAGACTTCTTCCCAGTCATGGCAGATAGAACACGAACATGCTACCCCGTGGATTTAGTAAAGGGTTCCGTTCGAAATTGCGTCCAGATTCCCGAGTTCGACAGAAAGATTCCCGAGTTCGACAAGGTACACCTGAAGAAGGTGAAGGTCGGAGGTTATATCGGCCGAAACGTTGTGACAACAACACCCAAGATGAGAACAGTAGTTCGAATATACCAAATTCTACATACTTCGAAATGCCGTGGTGTAATCTCTTCGATTCTACTACACACGGAAGAGAAGCTGGTTGTCTATCTCTCTATTCTTCCGTTATATCCATGGACTATGCTCGATTCAGCTCCAATTTCCGGTGTTCCTTGTAAGGCAGTCGCATGAAGAACGCGTTATTCTAACACGACGATTTCTTTTCATTTCCCCCATATGCCTAATGTGAGACTGGGTCCCCAACGGACAGACATTTTTAGCCAGGCCTCGTTGCCTGTGTAACACATAACGTTGAGACTGCTTTCCTGCTTATATCTTGCTCGTCTTCAAATCTAATGTTAACAATTCCTTTTCATGACCTGCCCCATAATAATAATCAGTTAATAGCAGTGCACCTATAATGTTCCTTAATTCTCAGCGGACAACCATTTTCATGTCATTGCTATCCACGCTCGAGTAAGTCTTGTCCTTGGCAAATGGTGAAAGGATGGAAAATTTCGATCAAAAGATTGAAATACTGAAAAACATTGTTGTTTTTTAATGTATTACTATAATTAGTATATAAACCATGAATAAGGGAAAGAGTCGCGCAAACCATCTTCGTAACAGGACGCTAGTCTGTCACCAGTTATACTCCCCGTAACTGAATTGAAAAATAACACAACTAAATTAATGAACTTAAAATAATATTTTCTTTCAGCTAAGCTCTCTCTATATATATCAGCTTTACTTTAGCGAAAAGTGATCATGTTCTCTATTTATTGCCTCACTAAAATTGCCAGACGTTCAGATAAGAATTACCTAAACACCCCGTATAGTAAGATGTCTTCTCCTCCGACCGGAGATAGCATATATCCAAAAAAGATCCAATCTTGCCGACCCAATCCTTACTCTTATCTCTAAATCAGTCTTAATCAGCATACCAATGTTATTACCACCATAAGCCTTCACTATACATTAGTTAATAATGTTAAATCCCGAATACAAATCATTCAAACACCCTGCAGAGTTACTGCCTTTAGACTGTCCAGGATTGAAACTTGAATTTAATGTGTGTTTTAAAACTTTTTATCTCTTCACAAGTATAATCCTTAAACACATTTGTTATCCCTATGTTATTTAGAAGACACATCATTTACCCTCAAAACAGTAGCGGCAAATATACACTAGCTCACGGGATTCATATAGAAATATTTTGTATTTTGTATTTTTATTTTTTATATTGTTAAATCTTTTTAAATCTTCTACAGTTTTAAATCTCAACTGTTATATTTCACCCACTTTTTTCAATCCTTATTAAACCTTCCTTACACTAAATTTAAACAAACATACACAACACTCTAAGCAAATAACGCGTCCAAACGAGAGTGACACGTGACTTCACATTTCCGAAACAGTTGACAACATAAGCTAGAGAGAGCTGGATAGCTAAGTCCTTCTGTTCTTGAAACCGACGGTACTAATGTTGTACTAATTTTTCTCTACCAATATATATATATATATATATATGATACATTTTGACTCAAAAGAGAACGACAGAAAGTACCAGCTAGCTATTGTTTTAATCTGATAGTTAAATGAGATAACAACAATAGGTTACATTAATACTTAGGTAAAAATCAATAAAACTGTTACTAAATACATTACCAAAAATCGATTTCATACAATCAAGAAAGTTCTGATAATATTGCTTACACTGCTGAAGTTAGTTTCTATTATTATTCCATAGTTAATGTTTAGCGATAATTATCAGTTGCAGTGGATTAATGTGATATGTTTAACAAAGTGTTTTTTTCAGGTTATCTAGGCATCGTATAGACCGTTGGTTTATATTCCATAGGAAGACACAATACATATATCAACCAATTTATTGTGAACCTAGCTCTGAAAAAAACCCTGTTTGTTAAACAATAGCTTTATGTTTCACTTATGTTGTAGTTCATGAAGAAATAAGTGGTCTGAGAAATACCAAAGACTTTGATTGATCTAGAAGATAAATTATTAGGATGATTGATCGATTAAATATAATATGGTGTTAAATGGTCCATGGGTTTGAGCTATCGCAAGTAACAGGTCACCAGTTAGACTCCCTTAACGATCAACCTGGAAAAGAAATTAAACATGTAAGATCGTTTGAAAGTTTGATGCTATCTACCAACAAACAGATAAGTAAATTATTTACCTAATGGTATGGAACCATAATGTAAATTGTATACATCATTTGTATTCATTAGCTCACCGCGAGCCATATTATCTAAGAATTATGCATTAAGATCATAAGTAAATAATGTCAAACACTAGAATGGCATATGTTCTCACAGTAATGGTTCTTTTTTTAGTAGAAACTGTCACAAGTAAGACAATGACACTAGTGGGTGGGCATTGGTGTCTAGGGTATGTACTTAAAATACAATAATCCAACCACTAACAACACAAAGCGATCTACCAAAGAGTGTTGCTATTTATTTTTATTGCAGTTTCTCTAGGTTCGCTCTTTCTTAAATTACTAAACACAAGTATGGCAATAAAGTGGTTGTACCGATATAGCAGCATAACTTATCTTCCATTTCCCTCGGCTCAACAAACACATTCTTTTTTTTCTAAACATTTGTATCTGATTTGTTACAACATCCTCTTATTTCAAACAGTTCAGTTCAGGTAAAGTCGTGTCTGGGACAAACACTTTGCGTACAATTTCTTTTTTTTCCTCGGCTCAACAAACACATTATTTTTTTCTAAACATTTTTTTCTGATTTGTACTTTGCGTACAATTGCTTTTTTTCTTCGAAAAAGTACACCAGTTGTGATAACTATCGCTGTCCAATGATTCGGCTTATTTTGACGCTGTCTTTTTGCAAAAGCAGTGTTGCCGATCACACGTGTAACTTCTAATTTTTCAAAATTGTCACACATCTTGTACTTAGCATGCACAACGTCACTGAACTACGATGAGCAAATAATCCTTATGTGTTAACTAAGGTATATCGTATATTAAACAAGTCTACCGAGTTTCACTTTTATATTAAACCAAGTATCCCTAACCAATGTTTATAGTATTAGCTTGAAGATTCTGATCATCAAAAAGTACATTTGTAGATTTATCAGAGAGAACAATTTGATTGTTACGCAGATATTGGTTGATATTCTATAGGTAGCACGGTTATAATGCAACATTGAGTGGCATACCTTTCCAAAGGGCGTTGTATATGTCGAAGGCTATTGCCATAGAAATAAGACTATTTGATATACATACAGTCTGCACATAAGCAGTATATTTGTAGGAGTGAAACCGTATTGCTTCTACCTAAGTAAATAGCTTTTGGTGAAGTGATTAAACCCGCATTGACTAATCTCAGATTCAAACAGCCTACTCATGACGCACAGGAGACAGATCACTTTGTATTGTGATGTACAAAACTAATAACGAGTATCTTTCTGGAAAGATACAGGAATCAGTTCAAGTTTAAACAACGAGTAATTCAATTTGAAAGGTGAATAGAAAGTTATATGAGAAGGTTTTTAGACCTAATCACTATAATGATGGGAAGACCAGTTGCAGTTCTGGTATCGAGATTCTTGCATAGTTTGGCAGAATCCTAGAAAAAATACGATTGGAAACGTATGAATCTATATATTCTCCCTACAACTATATACTTTATTTATCTTCCTCCCACAAGGTTAGATGTGACACAAGGTCGGGAAAGTGGGATTAGATAAGCCAGCGCTCGAGAGGTGAGCCCTCTGGCCATTAAAAAATTGCCTGGGCAGCCCCGTCGGCATTCCCCGGTAGGTGCGCCTCAGGCGATTAGCAATAAACTAACCCCCTCTCAAAGGGTGAGAAGGCAAAGCCTGGGAGGGTGCACCTCCTAGAACTGAACAGGACGGACAACCGATAGGCAGGCGTAAATCAAGACCCGAAGGCCCGGACAATACCGGTCTATTGGGTGGGGTACTAAATAGTAGGAACGATTCCATTCTGAAGTCTTAGTTAGTGGAGGAGGGAACTGTTTTACAACAAATTCCGAAATACAACTAGCCTCTCTGCTTTCTGGTTTTGTTTCAATTCGTCTTGTACTACCCCTCGCCTTAGGGTTCAAGTAATCCCGATTTATCGCCAAATCTTTGTTGCTATAATCTATGTAAACAAGTACGCTTGTATAAAGTATCCATTGTATCTCAAAACAAAAGGTATGCATTTCTATTGTATCGTAGTCTTCATCAATGGACTTGTTTATTTGCAAACGTTTGTTAAATTATTTGTTTTTTCTGTCTTTTATCGGTATCTTCAGTAAAATTATCGATCGAATTTTAATTTATAACTTTCGAAAAAGGAAAGAGACAGCTAAAAGCCCTTAGAGGCAATTACGAATCAGAAATAAATGAAAAAAAATATATGGAAATGTTATTAGTAATTCATCGCCAGCGGAAACTACATAGCTGAGAAAACGTCTTTGTCCGGAGTTACTGTAATTATTAAGACTTTTACGAACTTCTTATACAATTGACGCCCGCGGGGTTTTATGAGATAATCAAGTTTTATTCAAAATGTCAGCCTGAAGCTTTTTAATTCTCAAACACGTCTGCGTTCCTCGAAGGCCTCTTTAGCTCGCACGTATTTAAAAAAAAATTCTAAGCTCTATCTGACCAAATATTATTTCATCATTATTATGATAATTGGTCACGCCAATACTCTACGAATATGTATATAAACATATTATAGTAGTCAGCATGATTAAATTTAGTGGTGTAAATTAGATGGACTCGATTTTGCAAATAAACCAATGTATTTATTTATCGTCTATTTTAATGAATATATACATTTACTAAAAACTGTTAGACTAAAACAAAACATTCAAGGAGCTTATCCAACAATATGCGTATACTTATTCTATATAGTTTTCACATGTATAAACATGACTAATATTTATTAATTTATATATGAACTTGTTAAATACCCACTCCAGGACTTTTAATATAAATGAATATAGCATTATTTATTTTCATTTGAATGTATTTTCTTTTCTTTGTAATGTATAGTAGGACTTCGGTGACACCTTCATGAATATTACAGTTTGCAATAAAATTGAAATATGTATATTAACACTTTTAACTCTGCGTAAAATAGGTACCAAAGCAGCAAGTTCATCGGAGCACAATCCATTGAAGTACTTATAAAACAGGCACATAGATGTAACATTGCGTCGATGGGAAAGGAGCTGAAGCTTCGTGGACTGCGAAGGACATATTTAGTTGCCGACTCTTTTCTGGACCTTTTCTAAGAGGAAGAGACTAGTGGATGATGAGTGGGATAAAACAAAACAATAACAAAATCGGTAATAAAACCCTCCCAACCCCCTTCGAAATAATTGTACGCCGAGTGTTTTCACAGTTTTTTTTTTTAACTGAAAGCAAACATATGAATCTCTAAATTAGAGTAGGATGCAGGCGGGAGAAAAGGAACACAGGAGAGTGAGTTTGAAGAATGTGTGCTGTTGTTCCAAAATAAATGCAATTTCGGGAGGTCGACGACAACAAAATGAAAATAAGGAGTGGGCATCTGGGATATATCTGTTACCAGGAAGAAGTAACTCAGTCACTCCGATGATACCAGGTACCGCGTACGCCATACTCAGACGGAGAACATGTACAATTTGATCCCAGCCAAAAAGCCAACTAACCATAAAAAGCGTAAAACTGACTCGGGTGGGTTGCTTGATACTCTAATAATATTATCTCAACATCGAAAACAAAAAAGAAAAAACCCAAGTCTCATAGCTAATCAGATATTTTTAATCAAACTCTCTCTCAAACTTAACCCTATTTAAGTTTTTTTCTTACATGTATTTCATATTATCTTACACTTAAAATATTTTTTCTAATAATAATATACCATTTACATTAGTTTTACTGTAAAATAGATTTTTCTAGACTGTCCATTTAAGATTTTTTATTGCTTTATAAAACTTAATATGAGACAAATTAGAAGACCTATTTCTGATATATTTTGATTAATTTGTGGGTGCTCGCATTCGGTGTATCAGTAGGTGTGAAAGTGAAAAGAAAAAGAAAAAGAAAATTAATAAAAATATAAAAAGTAGAATAAGAAATAAAAAAAGAATGTGTCACCCACTTGTCATATTTCAATGTCATTAAAAGTATTCTCATATGGTATAATCGGATCATCTTTTCCTTCTCCCATGTGTGTGCCTTATAAAATAAAATTATTTTCAAATCTTCACTCTTTTTTTGAAGACGTTCGCTAACACGAACGAAACCGGTAAAATCTCTTGTTTTTGTTTTTCTCCTGCACTTTTACCCGTTTTCCGTTTGTCATTCTTAACACACTAAATATTATATATGAATTTTCTTACTCATGACTCGCCAATTATCAAAGCTGGAGGCTACTCGAGGAAATAGTTACATTAGGCGGGATCAAGAACAGATAAGCGTTTTAAGACGATTTTCAGATTCACTAGATTATGAGTCAAGGTAATTTTATTTGCTTAAAAATCAGTTATATATATTAAAAAAAAACGAAATAAAATGTGTTTATTTGAATTAATTTTACACATCTCTCAACCAGTGTGTAACATTAATTCTGATTAATCACGAAAGATAATATATTGACAAATTCTTGCTTTTTCTTTGTTGGTTTCATTTTGGTGAAAATTTATCGCTCTGCAATCTTTGCTGGCAGCCAGACAAACTGAAATATTCATGAAATGAAAAACATAAATACACGAAATAAAATAACGATAAAGAATGATAACTGCGATCAGTGATACTTCCCGTCGCACGTGGAGAGGAAGAGTAGACAATAAGGAAACACATTGAACAAAATATATGTACATATTTAAAAAAAAAACAGTCAAAGAAAAAAAAAACAGGCAAATAGCATGAAAGTACAAATCGTATTTGTTTTCGTAAAACAAATCTTAATATTAAATGTAAAGTCAAAACAAAGCGAATCCAGTGAATAAATCGTATTTGCGAAGACATGGCGGAGGATAAAGATGTTGACTTTGTATAAACTGTATCTAGTTCCCGTAATGCTAATTTGCTATC
Source organism: Sepiola atlantica (assembly GCA_963556195.1). Lineage (NCBI taxonomy): Eukaryota > Metazoa > Mollusca > Cephalopoda > Sepiida > Sepiolidae > Sepiola > Sepiola atlantica. The sequence goes on along the minus strand of OY744541.1, from coordinate 12,974,569 downwards.
AAAACAGATCGGCTTCAAATAACCAGTCAAGTGGCGTTTAAAAAGATTACATTTTCATGAATATCTTTTCATAATGGAGATTTTGAACGATTTAACGTAATTGTCTTATTTCTCATAAGGACGGTAGATCTATCGACGAACATTCTCTTTATTTGTATTTCACTCTCAAGAGTTCATTGGTTTGGACCTATTTACTTGTCTCCTCATGAGGGCAGAGTTTGAGACGAGGTTGATATTGAATATGGGTAAATCACCCCCCACCGAGAGTGTCACTCTGGATTATGAAAAAATAAATCTAGAAATAGTTTTCCTTTAGTGATGAAAGAGAAATAAGATGGACTATATTATCCGTAGAGAAATTACAATTGTTACAAACCAATAAGACACTTGTTTGTTAGCCAGCATAAAGATTAAATTAATATAATTTTCTTTTTAAATTCAGACGGCTGTCCTATTTATACACATATTTACACACGGATTTCCTGTTATTTAATTAGATCATTTGTTGGTTTGTCCTTATTGGCAAGTGTAAAGAGGGAATGTGGAAAAATCCAACTCTCCCGATAGTTGTAACATAGATCATCACATACATAGACATTGGCTCATCCTCGGTAGATGTTTTCAACGCTGACAAAACACAGAACACTGGAATGTAGCGGCAACTACTAGAGTGTGCTCCTAGCAAAGAAGTTTATCGTCAATTTAGTGACGTACCAACTTATTATCAGATGTTTTAATGTAAGATGATACATATTCTCCACTATCTGGCAATCCCGCAGTCCACAACCAATGAAGTCCATGAAACGGAAACCGTAGACTGAAGTTTCGCCCTCCTTTGGGCTCATCAGTACCACATATTCGAACTCAGGATTCGAAATCCGAGTCACTCTTCTGAACAAAGGGTAAAGTTATGCGACTGTGGAATGCACTTACTCTTCTCAACAAGGGGTGTAGTTATCCGACTGTATAATGCACCTACTTTGTCAACAAGAGATTTAGTTATCTGATTGTTGAATTGACCTACACTTCTACCAAAGGAGTTTTGTTATCCAACTGTGGAATGCACCTACTCTTCTCAACAAGGTGTTTAGTTATCCGACTGTGGAATAAACCTACTCTTCTCAACATGGAGTATAGTTATCCGACTGTAGAATCCACCTACTTTTCTCGACAAAGGGTTATATTATTCCACTGTGGAATGCACCTACTCTTCCTGACAAAGAGTGTAGTTATCCGACTGTATAATGCACCTACTTTTCTCAACAAGAGGTTTAGTTATCCGACTGCGGAATGAGCTTACTCTTTTCAACAAGTAGTTTAGTTATCCGACTGTGGAATGAACCTACTCTTCTCAACATGGGGTGTAGTTATACTACTGTGGAATGCACCTACTCTTCTCAACAAGGGGTGTAGTTATCCGACTGTATAATGCACCTACTTTGTCAACAAGAGATTTAGTTATCTGATTGTTGAATTGACCTACTCTTCTACCAAAGGAGTTTTGTTATCCAACTGTGTAATGCACCTACTCTTCTCAACAAGGTGTTTAGTTATCCGACTGTGGAATAAACCTACTCTTCTCAACATGGAGTATAGTTATCCGACTGCAGAATTCACCTACTCTTCTCGACAAAGGGTTATATTATTGCACTGTGGAATGCACCTACTCTTCCTGACAAAGAGTGTAGTTATCCGACTGTATAATGCACCTACTTTTCTCAACAATAGGTTTAGTTATCCGACTGTGGAATGACCTTACTCTTTTCAACAAGTAGTTTAGTTATCCGACTGTAGAGTGAACCTACTCTTCTCAACATGGGGTGTAGTTATACTACTGTGGAATGCACCTACTCTTCTCAACAAGGGGTGTAGTTATCCGACTGTATAATGCACCTACTTTGTCAACAAGAGATTTAGTTATCTGACTGTGGAATGGCCTTACTCTTTTCAACAAGGGGTTTAGTTATCTGACTGTGAAATATACCTACTTTTCTCAACAAGAGGTTTAGTTATCCGACTGTAGAATCCATCTACTCGTCTCGACAAAGGGTGTAGTTATTCCACTGTGAAATGCACCTACTCTTCTTAACAAGGAGTTTAGTTATCCGACTGTGGAATGCACCTCCCATTCTCAACAAGGAGTTTAGTTATCCGACTGTGGAATGCACCTCCCATTCTCAACAAGGAGTTTAGTTAACCGACTGTGGAACGCACCGACCTTTCTTAACAAGGGGTTAAGTGATCCGACTGTGGAATACACCCACCTTTCTGAACAAGGGGTTTAGTAATCTGGGTGTTGAATGCAGGTACTCCTCCCAACAAGAGGTTTAGGTATCCAACTGTGGAATGCATCTACTCTACTCAACAAGGGGTATAGTTACCCGACTGTGGAATGAACCTACTCTTCCCAACAAGAGGTTTAGGTATCTGACTGTGGAATGCAGCTACTCTTCTCAACAAGGAGTTTAGTTATCCGACTGTGGAATGCACCTCCCCTTCTCAACAAGGAGTTTAGTTATCCGACTGTGGAATGCACTTACTCTTCGTAACAAAGGTTTAGTCATCCGACTGTGGAATGCACCTACTCCTCTCAACAAGATATCGGTGTGGGTTCTAAATAGTTTGATGACTACATCCCATGGTTGAGAAGAGTAGATACCTTCCAGATAAAACACCGCATTTCTCATATATATGTTTACTTCATTTTAGTGACTATACACGTGGTTGCATTATGATTATGACTACGATACTTTTTATTCGAAGTGATAATTATGTTATGTCTTAATTTGATTAGCAGCGTTTAATGATGTATTTCTATAAGAGAGGTTACACATAGGCGTGCCTCGTTTAGTTTGAGAAAAGAAACTAGATAATTAGACAGAAGTTTTTAATGGAATTTCACACCTGCCTTGAACTCATAGCTCACCTGTTAATAAAGGAAAAAGACATTGTTCGTCAAACTTCGCGCATCTTCTAAGCACTCAATAAAAAGAACAATAACACTGCTATTATTAGTAGTATTTCAGAATGCTGTACTTTCACAATGACAGCTACTTAGTTACATAGCAAATTATTTCTGTCTTTTACATCCGCAGAAAACATCAAGTTATTTACTTCAATTACTAAAAGAAGATGATAACAAGGAGCATTTTTCCAAAGAAACATCAGTTAATTCCATTGTATAACAGTACTACGTAAGATTACTCGCAAAACTTCTGAAATACATTTTCCATGAAATCTATCTTCATGGCTGAATAAAAAATAATGGCCGCTTCATCTCAAACCGAAAATTTCGACCGGTGTTAATAAAAAAAAAATCCAATATAGTTTTGACAGCTTCAACATTTTCTTGGAAAAGATTATGTATTGGATACGTCATTATGATTTTAAATATGTGAGTCTGTAATATCTGTAAATTTTGTTAACTAAACTTTCTATTTAATGTTTATTAATATTTGTTTGTTACTTTGTAATATAATTATTTTTATTTAATAATTAATAATTCATCTATTAAAAATACTATTTCATCCAATTATATAAAACCGCTTGATTTTATTATCTGTTAATAATTAAACAAAATGTTGAAAACAAATAACATTGCAATATATATATATATATATATATATATATATATATATATATATATATATATATATATATACATATAATTGGGAAAAAACATTTTTTTTATTAACACCGATTGGAATGTCCGACTTAATATCTGGCGGCCATAACAGAGTGGCCATGTTCTAATTAACTATAGCAATTAAGATTTGCTCTCACCGTTTTTGATCAAAGCCGTTTTACTCGAGGATGCAATAATAACGATCACGCAGAAAACCGTTTGAAAGATATGCTAAAAAATAAAAATACCAAAAACTGATAGAAAATAATATTTTCAAAAATCTTTTGTCTTTTTTTAAAAAAACTACTAAAGTCTACAATTATTTAGAATAGGTTGGGAAAGATAAATTTATATGAGATTAAAGATGTAAATAGTCAAGTAAATTTCGCTCCCACATCAAAATAAACCGTGAGCACTTTTCGTAGAAGAAGGGGGAAGTAACTGAACATCAAGCTCGGATTGGCACGGGTCGAATTCGTCTTCAGAATTCGTCCAGTTCTCTCGAGTTTTAATCATACTAATCCAAGGAAAGATTTGATTATAGGTAACTATTTCTACATAGAGATGGACCAGGATATTGAATTATGAGAAAGGAATTAAATCAGAATGTAGATCCCAATGTACGATTGATCCCCCACGATCACGATGGACACCCCCAATAACCAAATAACATCCATATTTTATAACATAAGCCAATTACCCATAGGTTTTTTTAAATAAGTATAATTTATATTTTTTATTTATTCTATTTAATCCTATCAATTAGTTCAATTTATGCTGATTGCTATGTTTCAGGTAGCGGTATTTATTTAATTAATTATTCCCTACATTTACCGTGTTCGTTTCCAAACACACCTATTCCACCCCGCAGTGACATATCGATTAGAAAGAGACTGGAAGTAAAAATACTAATCCATGTCTAATTGGGAGTAATATGGTAATTAAGCTATTCAATCCTCCCCCCACTGTTAAGAATAGCGAGATATTAGAAAAAGTTAGAAAACTCTTTATACTTTTTACATACAACATCTTTTTCCAAATATTCTTTTAATTTTATTATTTATAATTTGTGTGATTCGCCCCCCCCCCTGTAGTTTCCTTCACTGCAGACGGATTTTAATGGGGGTTTACTCCCAAGACAAAAATATAATAATGTTGCTACCTAACAACTAATTAATCGTCTCTACCCTGCTATCCCGTTATCCTAATCCACCGCTAAGAAGTTGTGTTATGCCCCAGCATAAACCTATACGCCGTAATATCATATATATATATATATGTATATATATATATATATATATATATATATTGCCAAAAAAATGTGCATCAGCCTAAGTAAGATTACTCGAAAGAGGAGGTTCTATCCCCCTTCGTTCCTTACTCCCTCCACCTTCCCCTATCCAGGTCTCATGCTTGACAACAAGTAATTATTTATATGTTAACAGCATTGAAGTATCTCTTGCCTTGCGTTTAACAAATTATCCCTAGATGTCATTATATGTTACGATTCAAATGCGAATAGGTTTAATCTTTTTCTTTTGTTCAGCCCATACTTGTTGGCCCTACTAAGAACTGACCATTTTAATTCTAAGAGAGCCTGCCTGATAACGAGATTTCTAACAAAACAACCAAGAGAAGTATTGGTGTTATCTATATAAGCCCCCCGGTTCACCCCCGAAAGAACACATATGGTTCCTGAATCTGCCCTTGAACTACCCCCAGTTGATCCGATATATGACTGATGTGCATTTGGAGACGATGCTTGATATCCTACAATTCCCGTCCAGTGGGCAGGTGTTGCTAGCTCTACAATTATAACTGGATGATAGACCACTGTTAGGTATATTTACAACGCTGGATTTCCATAAATAGCCGTTATTGGGATTGACATCATCAGAAATATATGTATCGTTCGGTGACTTTCCAATCTTTGAACTATTATATCCTATGATGGATGATGCTACATTTCTGCAGGTGGAATATGATAGTTTGACAATATTTTTTTGTTAATTATCGCTACCAATTCGCTGCCCCTGGAGAAGTCCTTCTCTATGATGCTATAAAATATCTTTAGAAGTTTAGTCCTTATATGTTGGCTATAGAGGGGGTGAACCACATCGTGCTACTCTTTTCATTTCCCCCTTTCCTTCCCCTCCAGTCCTTGAACCATGTGTGGTCAACACAGTTCTTCCATTTGCACGAATTTCGTCATTAATGGTTTCCCCAGGATCCTAATGTTCACGCCTGCCCATAGCCCTATTGTATGTAGTTATAGATTGAGAATGTTTCGGACCCCTGGAAGCCAACCTATTCCCGACTGAGGTAGGAGTAATGAAATTAATCTCTACCTTATATACCGATCTAACTAATGCTTCGCTGTAGTAACGGTTATATATATATATATATATATATATATATATATATATATATATATATATATATATATATTGATGTGATAATCTTATTCCTTCAGCCTCTCCTAATTTTCTTGCAGTGTGTATTAATTAATCGGACTCTCATATGAAATAAGATATCATATATAAATAAATTGACTTAAAACTGACAGTATATTCTCGCTAGTATGTTATTCTATAGTGTCCCTCCTACTTACAAAATTTTAATATATATGTAGTTTTATATATATATATATATATATATATATATATATATAAATGTATATATAAATATATATGTGATTGTGAACTTATCTTAACAGGCATGATATATTTCAAGACCTGACGATCGTGAGGACCCTCAAACTGCTCTCGTGAAACAAAAACATATATATATACAAATATATATATATATATATATATATATATATATATATATATATATATCAGTGTCTCCGATTTACAAACTGTATCATTTTTCTTTTAGACGTTTAGGTAGGTTGAGTTTTCAGGAAAAAAATCCCTTGTTTCGTGCTGAATTGATAACAACCCCTCTCGTTTTAAAAACAAATTTATCTTCGTTGTTTTGCGTGAGGAGAATAAGTGTTTTTCTTTTTAGCTTCGCCTTCAAGCATTCATTACTTGCACAATTTTTGTGTTTATCCACATCTCAGAAGCCATCGTTCATGAACGAATGTTTTAAACTCATTCATAATTTAATTCAAAAATCCACACACGAAGACACGCATATTAACATACATACGACGAAAGACTAACATCACTTGATATACACTTGTTGGAATATCTACATACATGGACAAGAGATCAAAGATGCTATTGAAAAATGCATTGCAGTGATAACTCGTCTGTGATGAAAGATAACTACAACAATCTTAGAACAGAAACATGAGTGAATAATATGTCTCTTAATATTGCAAATTTCTGACACTAGTCGATGTGTATGCGCTCTAAGTGAGTTCAGACTATTAGACCTACAAACGTGTGCCATTTAGTAAGATAAAGACATTGACCTTATATTTAAGTAATAGCATTAGTGATTCAAAAGGTGTCTCAGTACCCTTATTAGAGTCATTTAAAGTCGGTATATATATATATATATATATATATATATATATATATATATATATATATATATATATATATATATAGTAGTAAGCTATGAAAATATATTCACGGCAATTATATGAGAAAGGAAGGATGAGAGTAATCCGACGTAATGGGAAAGTAAAAAGGAAAACCAAGAGATATTTTTTATATATTCATCAACGTTTCGTCTTTATTGTAAGACTTCCTCATGGTTGATGATTTTAAGAAAATGTCATGCAAGCACATCATGTCAACCCAATAATTCTATGTACTTGCATGACATTTTTCTTTAAATTATCATCCTGATGAAGTCTTAAAATAAAGCCGAAACGTTAATGAATATATAAAAATGTTCCTGTTTCATTTCTCATATATATATATATATATATATATATATATATATATATATATATATATATATATAATGGAGATCCATGAACATTATAACTGTCCTGTTTTTAAATCTCCGAAACACTTACATGGTAAACAGCTGATGATCCGCGTTTTAATATTTCACGCTTAAGTTAAAGTCCCTTTTTTGTTTAACTGTAAGATACTTGAATCCCCTTTTTTATTCATGAATTTTCCAAACCATGCTAAGTCTGCGATATTTTGAATATAGTTAGTTTCTCTGGGAATTAAAACTGAATTTTCCTTTTTTTTCTTCTTCTTTTGTTTAAAATGACTAAAAGCTTATTTGACTATATATATATATAATTAACTTGTTACAAATATCCAGGGGGTATGAATCCGAAGGAAGTTGAAACCGGGTTTATGAGAGTGTTCAATGAAAATTCAGAGCAAAATATATATTTTTTGATTTTATTCCATTAGTTGCGACAAAACAAGTTTTGTTTCATTGGTGCAAATAGCGACCAACTCATCGGGCTGGCGATGGAATTCAAATGGCATAAGTTTTAACTTCACCTTAACGGGAGATTGAAAATTGAAAATACATTGGAGGGGGAGGGGGACAGAGTTGGGGCTTTGTCTATAACGGTGACATGGGACATGAGAGGGGAAAGGGGAGGACCCCAACAAGTCGTGTTTTAAATTATTGCGTGGGAGGTTTTCACGTGTTTGTGCTGTAATGATCTCAATTTCGGCCGGGGTGGGAGGAAGGGAGATGGGGAGACGGCCAGAGTGAGTTAAATTTAAAATGAGAATAAAATTATGATTTTAACCGTCATTCCTATTTTATTTTAATTCTAATAAGTAATTATCATGTGGATAAAAATGTTTGATAATTTTAATTTAGGGTATTAATTGCTACTTCTGCATTTTATTTATTTTATTTTAATGTTTTGTTTATTATTTGTAGTGAATTTTGTTGTGATTATATATTTTTTTTTAAATTGTGATTATATTATACCGAGATCAATACTAGTGGAATTATTTTATAAGAGAAGTTTCATGGTGTTACCATTTTTAGCATTAACAAAACCGATTATGATAACAATGATAACGCCTGCCAATCATACCTACGATAGTCGCAGTGATAATAGCCTTAATAAAAGCCTTAATAAAAATAAAAATAAAAATAAAAATAAAAATAAAGATAAATATAAATAAAATTAGAATAAAAATAGAAATAACAAGTTTGTAAGAATATTAATGATAATAACAACAATAATAATAATAATAATAATAGTATTAAAAAAAAAAAATAATAATAATAATAATAATAATAATAATAATAATAATAATAATAATAATAATAATAATAATAATAATAATAATAATAATAATAATAATAATAGTAATAATGATAAATATCACCATCATTACCATCTTGCTACTTGTGAAGTCATTGGGCGAAATAAATCGACAAGTGATGAATGAATTCCATCGCCAGCCCGATGAGTTGGTCGCTATTTGCACCAATGAAACAAAACTTGTTTTGTCGCAACTAATGGAATAAAATCAAAATATATATATATATATATCTATATATATATATATATATATATATATATATGCACATCTCATGATGAGTATATTAATCAGGTTCGAACCTATTTAAGTTTGTATTACTGGAAAAGCTTTAGCAAACCACGGTGGGTAACGGTAAAATTGGCACACCCAGAAATATTTCCCGTTTTTATGTCACATTAATCGACGATCATCTAAAGACGTAATAACGTCAACTGAAGAAAATAAAGGCGATAGAAAATCGTGAGGCTTTCAAAGATATACATGCGTTTTAAATACTCTGTCCGTTGAATACAGTAGTGTCAGTACACATTCAGCCACGAAACTGTGCTATCATCATTGACTTACTATATAGTACAGCGCGTTTTAAAACAATATGTTTTTTAAAAGCATATATCGTTTGGGTGTGACGATTGGGTGTAAAACGTATCCAATTCAAATAATGGTCATTAATTGAGTAATGTTGACTTCAACGTTCTGGGGACTTTATAAAGCTTGTAATTATCATAGTTTTATTTCGCTGTCGTCTCATTGTTTTGTTTACAATACAATGAAAGAGAAAACAAAGAAACCCCAAAAAGTGTGAACTAATTTTAAAATGCGTGACTCTGTCGGAAAACAACACATCATTTTGCACTCTTGAGAATACGATGAGTGTAAAAGTTGATGAATTAATAGTTGCTTACTAATCGTCCGACTTTTCTCGTTTGACAAATGCCACTATTAGTTGATATCTATACTTTTTGACTTCAGTTTCATAATTGCATATAATTTTCCATAGGGAAAGCTAATCAATACTTTGGTCTGCAAAAAAAATAATTGTACCGGCTTCTAGTATATTTCGCGATTAGGTGTGGCTCTGAGTTCAGCACTGGCTATAAAAAGCTGAGTTATTTCATATTTTATATTTGTTTATTCGGTTTCTTTAAAATATAGTATTTATGACATGACTCGTCGTCTTGGGATGGCTCTGTTTCTGTTTTATTTGTTTGCAAAACAATTTTCATCGATGATTATTAAAAAGAAGTTATTTCAGTTAGTATTTATGGTATGGAATATTTGTTCAATTCTTTTATTTGAATGATGTTAGTATAATTTGGTTACCGTGTGTCAGTATTGATCATGACTTGACATTTAATTCTCGTATTTGGTATTATACCATGTTTTAATATTACAAACCATGACATCCACTTTCTTGAGTACAGTGTTTTTGATGGCAGGGTCGATCTTAGAATATGTTATTCTTGTAGTTTCATGCGCAGACATCATTAATTAAGCTTCATCAGGGAATTAAACACCGTCAAAGAAGTATTTCTCTTCAGCGAGTTTCTCTAACAAACGTTTATATATTATACTTAATATTATGTACTGAAAAAATCTACATATATATATAAATGCATAAAGGGAATTAAACACCGTCAAAGAAGTATTTCTCTTCAGCGAGTTTCTCTAACAAACGTTTATATATTATACTTAATATTATGTACTGAAAAAATCTACATATATATATAAATGCATAAAGGGAATTAAACACCGTCAAAGAAGTATTTCTCTTCAGCGAGTTTCTCTAACAAACGTTTATATATTATACTTAATATTATGTACTGAAAAAATCTACATATATATATAAATGCATAAAGGGAATTAAACACCGTCAAAGAAGTATTTCTCTTCAGCGAGTTTCTCTAACAAACGTTTATATATTATACTTAATATTATGTACTGAAAAAATCTACATATATATATAAATGCATAAAGGGAATTAAACACCGTCAAAGAAGTATTTCTCTTCAGCGAGTTTCTCTAACAAACTGTGGTTAGCAAAGTATGACTTACCCCAGCCAGGAATGGAGTCATAAAGAAACAGAACCTGAGTGAAATGGCTAGTTATAACAAAGACCTCCCATTACTTCCTGATCTCTCTGGCAGAAAAGCTCACTGCTCATTTGCATGCTCATTTGCATGAGTGGAATGTCACTGGCAATAAAAAGGAAGTGAGCGACTATGAGTTGGTGATTTGAGTTGGTGACTACGTTGGTGTGTCCGCTGGATGAAAGACTGTTCGGAGAGACATCATTTGGCAGAGCAAGACCGTGGTAACATTTTGTTGCGATAAGGAGTATGGACACGAGGAAATCAGGAGAAAGAAAAATATAATTACACAAACGTGTATATATTATACTTAATATTATGCACTGATAGAACCCAGAACGAATTCAAAAGAGTCAGAACGGCTTACATGGAAGAGAAAACCTACACCCATAAAAAGACTGAAGATATTGATAGTTTTCATGGGGAAAATAAGGATACATCATCTCCATAATAATAATACTCTTTTATTTACATATTCTAAGCTGTGAAACACAATTAAACAATAACAAAAATAAGTGAGTCATTTAATTGATGAAATAAAATGACAATAAGTTTTCACTGCAATATATATATATATATATATATATATATATATATATATATATATATATATACAGGGTGGGCCAAAATAAGGGTCCTATCTTTAAATTTGAATAACTTGAATTTGAATAACTTCCACAAAATAAAAGTTAAACTCACCAAACTTTATGTGTGTATAGACTGACCCTTCCGAGATTTTTTGAAATGAACAAAACAAATTTTAGCCGAAAAACACTTCTTAAAACTTACAAAAACTAAAGTATTGTTTTTTACACTGTTTTGAGTTTTTTAAGCAAAAATAATGTTTTCTAAATGAGGGTACGTTCCTTAGGGCTAATACGGCTCATGCTTGCTTCGGAAGGGGTCCTTTACTTATTCTAAAATAAAAATTTAAAAAAATCAATAAATAAAAAAGTTATGAATTTTTAAAAATAGGACCCTTATTTTTGCCCACCCTGTATATATATATATATATATATATATATATATATATATATATGAAAAATATTTGTTTAATACGTAATGTGTTATACTGAAAAGCCAACCATTCGTAATATATTCTTTAATTGTCTCACGACATAGAAATCTGTTGGCGTACCCCTGGTGAATATGGATATTGATACTAAATCTCCCAAATACATTTTTTCGACATATTCTAACTTTTGTTCAGTTTTGCTTTCAGAGTTATTAGGAAGGACGCATTTTTGTTAATGCAACATTAACACACTTCCTTGTTGATTCAGCTTCAAATGACTTTATTACGGATTAAACGCATCTGATTGTGATGATGTTATTGTTTTATTTAGCCTCAGAAAACAAAGTAAATATTCTGATGTGTGAAAGTTTATTTTTTACTAAATTTTGAGCAGCTTATTTATAGAAATTAACAACTATTATTACCCAACACCTTTTATATCAGAATGCCTCGGTATCTCTCGGGTGTTTACGTAGCATGCCCGGACGTCGCTTACGCGCTGGTATTTATGTTCTTCCCACCGCGGTAATATGTAACACAAGGTCGGGAAAGTAGGATTTGAAAAGCCAGCGCCCTCGAAAAAGGAGAGCACTCTAGCCTACAAAAAATGTCTGGGCAGCCCTGTCGGCATTCCCCGGTAGGGGCACCTCAGGCGATTGGCAATAAGCTAACCCTTTCTCAAAGGGTGAGAAGGCAAAGCCTGGGAGGGTGGACCTCCTAGAACTGCACAGGACAACCCTACAGACCGGCGAAATCAAGCCCCGAAGGTTAAGACGGTACCGGTCTACAGGGTGTAATACTCATCGGAACATATACTACACTTTCTTCTTGCAATTACAAACATTCAAAGAATATGTAGAGACGATACAATAAGTCTGCCTTATTCCCGGTACTGCCTCACCTTGATCATAAGTTTGTAATGCAAAAAAAACGTGGACATTCAAGACATCTTATATATATTGATCATGTAACAAATGCATTAGCTAACAGCAAGTTTACAATTTAACTGTCACTTGTTAACATTACTGCGGTGTCTCCATCATAATAAACTTTCTTAAGATCACAAAAATAAATCTTATTACATTGAGATGTTTGTTATTTCGCCTTCTTTGATAAACATTAAACACGATCTGCAATCTCAGAAATTAGATTTAGCAGTTACATTAGATGATACAAAATACAACGCTAAGCTATTTACTTAATCTGACTCTGTTGAATGACAAATGTCGGTTTTCTCGTCGCCATCTTGAATCTGTTTACGTTATCTCAATAAGCGAAATAGCTAATTGTGATTACAGGTTACAACAAAAATCAAATTCCGTAAATGCACTTTTATGACAACTACCTATCATGCTATATTATGAATCAACATTTCAATGTGCGTATATCAACTCATTATTTTCTACAGATAATTTTCGGAAGAGTTATAAAGAAACCTTATCTCTACCATGGAAAATGGAAGTAACGGTGAATGGCCAACTGTAGGATAATCGCACGTTTTAAACAAACTTAAAAGAATCCAGAACGTCTTACAGTTAGAAATATCTCACGTGGAATAAGCCGATGTCATCTTATAACAGAACCTAGAAAATTCTTAAGTAAAATTGATAGTTATTCCCACTATCACGCGTTACATATTTTACCGCTGTTTTCAGGTTGTCTGATATTTAGATATTATTGCGTCGTTGCTCAGTCAACAGGTCGCCAAATCGATGCAAATGGTTTGCAGTTCGAATCCTGTATTCAGATTTGTTCTACTTACTATACTGATGTAGCGCGAACTAGGGTTTAGGACCTTTGAAATTGTTAAAAGTTTGCCAACTTCGATGTATGCTCTATGATAAAGAATGTATATATATATATATATATATATATATATATATATATATATATATATATATATATATATATATATATATTGTTTTTAAATTCCCGAAACAGTTTTTCATGGTAAACAACTGATGATCCCTTAAATAATGTTAGAAGCAAACTAATATAATAACTGTAAAAATTAAATTGACGTATATGAGTGATTTTCCACTGAACGACTTCGGACTTCAGGTTTTTTTTTTCCTTATATAGTTTTAATGGTTGAGATACTTCCGAGACTATATATATATATATATATATATATATATATATATATATATAAAGGAGTAAGGCTACCACCATTTGTAAAAAGTTTTTTAACATTTATTTATTATTTTGTCATATTATTTTATATAACGCGTTTCAAGCGGTGTTTCATTTGAGGAAACAAATGAAACAACACTCATTCAAATCGAAATACATTTCTTCAAATTGATTTACATATGTGATGATAGCGGACCACGCTTGAAATGCGTTAGATAAAATTATTAAAATGATGAAATAACAAAATAATAAATAAATGTTGAAAAACATTTTTTACAAATGTTGGTAGCCTTACTCCTTTACATATATACTTTTCTCTGGTTGGAACTGCACTAGTACTGAACTACCCTCTTTTCTCTCTCTCTCTCTTTCTCTCTCTCTCTCTCTCTTACTCTATATATATATATATATATATATATAGGTAATTACAGAAGATTAAGACATCATCGGTACCGTCTGTTTTATATCCAAACTAAGTCGACATATAGTTGCCGTTCGATGGCTCTGTGTATGTCAGTACCCCCAAAACCTTACACACACACGCACACACACACCCACACACACACACATATATATATATATATATATATATATATATATATATATATATATATATATATATATATATATATAATTAACTTGTTACAAATATCCAGGGGGTATGAATCCGAAGGAAGTTGAAACCGGGTTTATGAGAGTGCTCAATGAAAATTCAGAGCAAAATATATATTTTTTTATTTTATTCCATTAGTTGCGACAAAACAAGTGTTGTTTCATTGGTGCGAATAGCGACCAACTCATCGGGCCGGCGAAAGGAATTCAAACCTTTGAAGGAATTCCTTTCGCCGGCCCGATGAGTTGGTCGCTATTCGCACCAATGAAACAAAACTTGTTTTGTCGCAACTAATGGAATAAAATCAAAAAAAAATATATATATATATATATATATATATATATATATATATATATATATATATATATATATATATATAATACGGCACAATCACGTTGACACACCGGTTCCCGTTAGATCACGTCGAGCCTGGCCAGTACTAAATATGTGACCATTTGGGAATTCCAGGTGCTGTATGTGCTCTCTGCTTATCTCGGCATTGTTTCCAGTCGTCTTGTACTACTACTTGACATTGGAATAAAGCAATACCGACTCAAGAGAACGGTTGTTGGCGATTGCGCAACCCTTGCAATTACAAATTTACGTGCGGCCAGCCCCTGGTGGGGTACTCATACGTCGAAATCGACGGGAGAGTCCATCACATGTATATATATAATAAACGGGTGCAATTCATTTAAAAAAGATAACAATGTTTCTCCACACTTATGTTCTATTACGAAGATTAAGATGAAGATATAATTCTACTAACATTTTTCTGTGGAATCTGTATTCCAATATTGATAACAAGCCATCATGGTTATATTTGAGAAAAGATCGTGGTGTAAAATCAAAACCGCACATGTGATGTTTTAACGCAGTTTTTTCAAACTATGCAACTCTGACATTAGTTAAGTTGAAAATATCTATAAGAAAAGTCTGATATACGTATTTTAAGTTTTACGGGGGTTTGGTCTCTATGGGTTACTTATAGTTAAGGGGTGTAGATATTCGGCACATACAGGATAACGTAATGATTAAAGACCACTTACATTGACGTCCTTGGATAATTGTATACATATGATAAAATTTGTATCAGAATAGGATATTTTAATAGAAAGTTATATCCTATATATTCTTTCAGTTTACAAAGCACTTCGGGATTTGTGACGTTTTTCCCAAACGTATATATATATATATATATATATATATATATACATATATATATATATATATATATATATAGCATTCACTACGTGTACTGACGCTCTATCAGACTTTAACAATTAATACATAATAATAATAATCATAATAATAATAATAATAATAATAATAATAATAATAATTATAATAATAATCATAATAATAATAATAATGATGATAATACTAATAATCATGATAATAATAATAATAATAATAACAATAATAATAATAATAATAATAATAAAAATTAAAAAATATGTAAATAAATAAAGATATTCATATATATATATATATATATATATATATATATATATATATACATACATCTGTATAGATATGTACATTACTAGATATATAACTAATAATAAAACTATAAATACAGCTCTTTGTAACAATAAGACTCAGCCACCTGAACACGGTCGAGAATCCGAAAGCGCTAGAGGTATGGCTAACGACACAACATTAGGTGACATACTCCACCAATTAATACTCGAAAACCGACGAATCGCTCGCAGCGTCGAGAAATTGACAAGAAAGATCGTGCCGAGAAAAAACTCCGTTGTCTTTAATGACGCTTGCATGAGAAATGTCTTGCTGCCGATTTATGTATATATATATATATATATATATATGATTAACATTGTCTAAAATAGGATATATTTGAAATGTTCAGTAGGTTAGAGCTTTATAATAACTTGTGCTGTATAAACATCGAGAATATTTTTATTGTCTTCCACAGTAAATTATACATGAGTGTACACGTTTAGATGCTATTAAACTTTTCTAACATTCATTTCTATCGGGGACACACACACAAACTGCACATACATTCAATTTCATATATATAAATAGTTATGTAATACAACGAGTTATATGAATATCTCCTCTATATTTATATATATATATATATATATATGTATATACATATATATACATATCTGTATACTTATATATATGTATACTTATAAATATGCATACGAACAATATATATATATATATATATATATATATATATATATATATATATATATGTATGTATATATATATATATATTTGAATAAAATTTTGTTAGGTACAAAGTTCAAATAATATTAGACGCACTGCGATTATTACCTAGAGTGAGGATATTTTTTAATAATTCATATGATGAGAGAGGAATAAAGAACCACGAGAAGAGGAACAAAGATGAATCACTTCGTAACTTACTTTTTTTCTCTATGAGAATGTATTTTGTTTTTTTAAACGAGTATTGAGAAAAAAGGAGATAATAAAAAAAAATATATATATATCCATATATATATATATATATATATATATATATATATATATATATATATATATATATAAATGCTAAATGTTGTATGCTTTTGTTCGGGAAATACATCTTGTGTTAATAATTCGGTGAAGCAAACAAATATTACCAATTTATCGTTTTTTGTCATTCTTTTGAACCCATGGGAAATTTCCATACAATAATATATATATATATATATATATATATATATATATATATATATATATATATATATATATATATATATATACAGATAAAAAAGGCATAATTCCTATGAATATTTATAAATGCTTAGTTAAGCAGTGTATAAAGGTACATGAATAAATTCACAGAAACAAACCATACTGAAAAAATATTTGATAGAAGGAAAAACTTGATGTAAATTTGATGGTAATCTTGAAATGATTATACATACTTATATGAGTAGATATTTATGTACAATAAAAATAGCCATAAATATCTCATCTATATCAATATATTATATATATAGTTATAAATATGTATATACATTTGTACGCACAAGTATATATCACTATATACATTTATATAAATCAATAGTGATATACATATATAGAAACATATATAATGTATATATACATATATATATTACCTTTTATATGTTGTACATATCAATGTGTATACATAGTATAACAAATATATTACATATTTTGTGATGTAAGTATATATATATATATATATATATATATATATATATATATATATATATATATATATGTATATATTCTTGTATATACATACATGTTTATTCTGCCTGACATAACAATTTGGTATTATATTTGTAATTTACAGTCTTATAAAAAATCGATAGCAAAGTGTGTTTTTTTGTCAAATAGTGAAATATTAGTACATGTTGCTTAAATGATTATTTAAAATCGATTTCATCGATTTAAATATTTAATTCTTAGCACTATTCTATCAGAGTCATAAATAAAGTAATATGGATATAAATCACTTATAAATATGTGCTCCTCATCTACCCATCATAACCGCAACATAAACAATATATATTTTCTTCTAATCACCGTGCTGTTATTCCTCATCGTTTTATTTCGCCCAGAAATCGTTAAGAAGCGAGTTTCCAAAATCATTAAATAGATGTCGTTAAGATTTTATGTAGAAAATAAACGCGCTTAATTGAATAACAATTAACTGCCTCATTAATAGTAATTAAAAAAAAGTAAACAAACACTCATTTGAAAAACATCAGCGATTAGAAAGGGCAGCATCTTAGTTATTTGATCTATATCGTTATTTCCCGTGTGTTATCGGGATTTAAGAACGACATTTTACTGGGGTTCGATTGCTTAACCACAAGCTCGATAAGTCAATTGTTACGCGTTCGATTTCTATCCTAGGAATACATGTTCGTTTTTTTAACTTAGTATCCAAGCTGCGCCAACTAATTCTTTAGTTTTCCTGGGGATTAGAACTCATACATAATGTCTCTCTCAACAATGCGCAGCAATTAGGTTATATTATGTAAGCTCTTGCTCCAAATATCTTTTTAGCGGATAACTCTTATAAAAGATTATGTACGTAATTGCTGACAACTAAACATCGATAATCGCAGGTTAACATTTTATTGTTATTCATAAAATAAAACTGATAAACACAAGGCGATCGGATAGATTTTCTATAAATTAATTATTTGAATCACTGTCTGCCATGCCATCTTAAATCAATCTAAAACGAAATATGTGAGCAATTCCAACGGCTCTCTACTATACTTCAATCTTAATTTAAATCATGGTTGTGTTAAATATAAAAATCCAGGGCAGCACTGAACTGGGGAGGCTAGTACATGATAAAATATAATTATAAAGTTACACAAATAAATACAGATTTAGGGAGTTAAGTACTATTAAAAAAGGATCCATTATTTTTTTTAACATGATTCACCCCAAACAAGGCAGGCCGCCACTGTAGACGTAAGGGGCTACTGAGAAAAAGAAAAGGGGAGAAGGTTTGGGGTGGTCAGCCTAAATTGGGATCTGAGCAGCGAGATGTCTGTTTACATTAGTTTTAAATTTCTTCATGTCAGTACTGTCGGGGAAACAGGGGGCAAGGAGGGAGTTCCAGAGGCCAGCAGCACAAGGAAAGAAGCTATTTGAGTAGAATGCTCTCCGGCATCTGGGGACCTCCACAGTGAATGAATGAGATTTAGTAGATTGTCGAGTTAGTCTAGTGAATTTACGTCGAGGGGGCACCAGAGTAGCCAACTCATCGGAGCATAATCCATTGAAGTATTTGTAAAACAAACATAAGGATGCTACATTGCGGCGATGGGAAAGGGACTGGAGCTTAGCTGATAGTGAGGGACCTATTAGGTTGGCGACTCTTTTTGGACCTTGTCAAGGAGGGAAAGACTAGTAGATGATGCACCAGCCCAGATGTGGCAACAATACTCCATACATGGGCGAATGGTGGCTTTGTAGAGATACAGGATAATGTCAGGTGTGAGGAGTTTACTAGCGCGGTAGATGGAGCCAACCTTCTTTGCGGCATCCTTGGCAAAGAAATGTTATAAAGTATGTTTTATATTTATATTATATTAATCCAGACCCACGCCGATCAAGAAAAATAAATAAATTTCCGTATTGACTACCTTAAATATACCTCAGGTATTGTTTATTCGTCAAATTTTAAAAACCCTCTGCATGGGTAATAAAACTGGCCACATGCTTACTTCAACATAGTTATAAGGACTACCTAGATTTTGGTCTAGTGATCTCCATCAATTCGCTATTTTAATACATCATTGTAATACAGCTTCCTGTTTCAGTAGTTGCTTTCCTAGAACCGCAGGCTTGTGGAACTCTTTTCCAGCTGACTGTTTTCCTCCTACCTAAAGAATTGGTCTTTTCAATGTTAAAACCAATAAGCAACTACTATTGTTGCGTGAATGTAATATTGTTATTCGTAACTTCTTAAATCAAGTGGATTAATGCCTTGTCTGGAAAAATTTCATAAAAAGGATATCGGTACTATATAAATTAAGCTGTGGGTAAATGTTTATATATTTCTATACATAAGACACAACTAAATACTGTCTTATTAATGTAGATATCGTTATTGTATTTATCTTATTTTATTTTGTTTTAATCCCTCATGTAAATACACTGGATCTAAGACATTATTTGCTGTCTCTGCCTTAATTTTCCTATATTTTGTTTGTTTTCAGTAGGGCTAACTAGACATTCCAACCACGCTATTCACAGGTTAATAGACATAACAAATTATTTGATCGGTTATGAGAGAACAGGGACGTTGTGTATCTGTCCATTCGCTATATGAACCAATTATTGTTTTATTTGGATTATTCGGACTACTTTTCTCATTTTGGCTGTCATTCTACGACGTTTCGGACGATGTAACATTCGACATTCTTCAGATGTATCTTGTCAGCCTCTGGAATATTTGTGTTAAACTCGGTGATATGTACCGAATTTTGAACGGAACCGTTTAATTAATCTGGTATGGATAGTTTGTGCTCATTCTTACGGCCACGATCGCGTAGAAATCTTAATTAACTGTATTCTTTCTATCGCCTGAACTAAGATTGCACTTTCAACGTCCAAATTACTGTCACTTAAAACTGATTATTTCTTCTACAGTCGAACGTAGACATTTTCGCTTCTTATTTGATGTTATTAATTGTTAAGAAGCCTAATTCTCATAACTGAAATTATAATGAAAGTGTTAAATATTACCTCATGTGGAATCTTTTGTTGTATTACTTCTAATATATATATGAGCATTCTACTCAAATAGCTTATTTCCTCGTGCTGCTGACCTCTGGAACTCCCTCCTTGCCCCCTGTTTCCCCGACAGTACTGACATACAGAAGTTTAAAACTAATGTAAACAGACATCTCGCTGCTCAGATCTTAATGTAGGCTGACCCCCCCCCCCCAAACCTTCTCCCCTTTTTTTCTCAGTAGCCCCTTACGTCTACAGTGGCGGCCTGCCTTGTTTGGGGTGAATCATGTTTAAACAAAATATTAGATCCGTTTTTAATAGTACTTAACTCCCTAAATCTCTATTCATTTGTTTAACTTTAGTAGTTTTCACTTTATAATTATATTTTATCATGTACTAGCCTACCCAGTTCAGTGCTGCCCTGGATTTTTATATTTAACACAACCATGATTTAAATTAAGATTGAAGTATAGTAGAGAGCCGTTGGAATTGCTCACATATTTCGTTTTAGATTGATTTAAGATGACATGGCAGCCAGCGATTAAAAAAATTAATTCATATTATATCTATCCGATTGCTACAATCGAATTGCATATTTTTGTCCTCTATCATGAAAATATTCATTCGAAAAAAAATGTTAAATATGAATGAATTATCAAAATATAGCAGTACGATTATTTTCACACTGTCACACGTCTGTGTGCCGTAACAAAATTTAATTTGACACAGAAGAAATTGCGTGAAACATAATTCTATCACAGGACGCTAATTGTTTTTACAGAATACCGTTGTCATGCTAAGAAATTAAATGATCACCTACTGTTGCAAGAACCACATTTATCGTGCGTATTCGCAGTACATTAACTGTGAACACTTAGAGGAAAATACCAATCAGAGAAGTTTCACATAACATCGACACGAAAGAAATTACCAAGACGCTCTTCGCTATGATTCTACAAGAGGTACACCTTTAAAGTGTGTGTGCCGTGCAAATCTACACTGTAACAAATTATTTATGAAAATCAGACTTTCATATGTTTATTTACTCCTCGCGGAGTTAGGCACAAGGCCAGTTTTATCTTACTCCCATAAGTAAGATGTGACCCAAGATCGGGTCGAGCAAGTGGGGTTAAAAGCCAGCGCTCGAGAGGTGAGCACTCTGGCCATTTAAAAATTGCCTGGGCAGCCCCGTCAGCATTCCCTGGTAGGGGCGCCTCAGACAGTAAGCAATAAACTTACTCCTCCCCAAAGAGGGGAGGCGAAGCCTGGGAGGGTGGACCTCCTAGAACTGCACAGGACAGGCGTGCAGTATCCATCGGAACAGATACTACACTTTGATCTTATATTTATCTTCCTCCCACAAGGTAAGATGTGACACAAGGTCGGGAAAGTGGTAAAGAACCAGCGCTCGAGAATTTGAGCACTCTGGCTGTTTAAAAATTGCCTGGGCAGCCCCGTCGGCATTCCCCGGTAGGGGCGCCTCAGACAGTAAGCAATAAACTTACTCCTCTCCAAAGAGGGAGGCAAAGCGTGGGAGGGTGGACCTCCTAGAACTGCACAGGATGGACCCATAGACCGGCATAAATCAAGACCCGAAGGTCAAGACAATACCAGTCTATGGGGTGTAGTATCCATCGGAACAGATACTACACTTTGATCTTTTTTTTTTATTTACTCCTCCCGGAGTTAGGCACAAGGCCAGTTTTATCTTACTCCCACAAGTAAGATGTGACCCAAGATCGGGTCGAGCAAGTGGGGTTAAAAGCCAGCGCTCGAGAGGTGGGCACTCTGGCCATTTAAAAATTGCCTGGGCAGCCCCGTCGGCATTCCCCGGTAGGGGCGCCTCAGACAGTAAGCAATAAACTTACTCCTCCCCAAAGAGGGGAGGCGAAGCCTGGGAGGGTGGACCTCCTAGAACTGCACAGGACAGACCCATAGACCGGCATAAATCAAGACCCGAAGGTCAAGACAATACCAGTCTATGGGGTGTAGTATCCATCGGAACAGATACTACACTTTGATCTTATCTATATGGTTTGTCTAAATCACATAACACCTGGACTAGTCCCATTATACTCAAATAGTTTAGACATTTGCATAGAAAATAAAATAAAGATTTACATAAGTGACTGACGAAAAGAAATAAAACCGGAAATCCTTAAGTGGAAGAAAGTCCATGCCGTCTTATGACAAGTCACAGATTAACGAACCCGCAATAAAAACAGTACCAGATATTATATTGTTATTAGGAAACCAAAATCGTTTAAACAGTTAATATAAGCAAAGTGTAACGATTGTATATCCTGGTGTTTTTGAACCATGTATGCATACTCGTAGCACGTAGCTTCTGTAGATTTCAGTCCCAAGAGATATTCATCTCCAGAGCGTCACGATATTGTGATAGTATAATTAGTCCATTTAAACAGTATTTAAGAAATCCGACTAGGATCTCATGAAGTAAAAGTGTCTATATAATCCGTCTGTGTTAATTATTATTAATAGTAACTAAATGTTGTATTGTAACAAACAAAAACGAGGTCACCATATTTTCAGTGTAACTCTTAAATATATGTTCAACCTTACAGTTTAAAAAATATTTACTGCACAAATTTGATATATTCAATGCAATTCAATTAATTTGACAAACAATCAAACAAGCATCTTTCAGTCTCAATGTTAAGAAAACGTGGTAGACATTGACACAGAAGACGATACAGTAGCCGAGCACCTGATAAAATTCATCTTGAATTATTGCGTTTTTGGCCCATTTATTGCATCATTTTGAGAGACTATTACAAGGTCAAGGGATACTGATTTAGAATACGGTCCTCCCTCGGTTCAATTGAAAACGGCGGTGAAGTAGTTTCTTGTGGTGTTCATGTAGACCTGGTGCAAGAGATCTTGAGGTGTATCGTAATGACAATTGCATAGATTGTAGGCAAAATTAAGCTCACCGCGTAAACGTCGGCGCTCACGGGAGAAAGTGTTACGTTTATTGAGTCGGCTTTGATTGTGCAGACTCCATAGACTCTGCACAGTTCGGGTAGTCATTTTGTAAACTCCCTCTAGATGCTAGATATCACGTATTATATATAGAGCAGAGGCTTCGGCACTATTTTCTAACAGTGATCTGGCGAGAGAGACATACATTTGGAGAAATAATTCATGATTGAATTTATATGACATGATTTGTTTACAAAAATGAAAACTTGAAACAGGGCACATGGCAATAGACTCAGTATATCATTGTCATACTGTTAAAGAGAAATGTCTAAAACCTCCATCAAAGCAGGGTGAAACAATGTCTGAATTGTTATAAACAGTATTGGATACTACACGCAATGAGTCATAAATACAATATCAGAAAAAAGTATACTGTTTTTCTGCCTCAGCTTTCAAAGTATGCGGGCGTAAAACGGGGCATTATATTGGCCACCCATGTGTGGCGATATATCTAAAATTAAATTCTGTTATGATTCAACTAATAAATATTTAAAACTGCTATGAATATAACAATTACGATAAGGATAAGAGTAAAAAATAACAAGATAATTGCAGTATATTTGTCTACTAAATGTTTAATATAATTACTATATTGTAATATAAATAAGAGGACTGTCAGCTCAGTTAAAAATATGTCGAACAGGTGTCGGCTTGAAATCATGTACGTAAAAGTAATTCTAATAAAATCGATGGACGAATTTGTAAAAATCATCTTTGCGTTGAGATTATTTTTAGCCATTGAACAATGAACATGATGATATTAGTAATCAAATTAATCAAATTATGCTGAACCTGGGTCGAGTAATCTAATTCCGAAATATCGTATCTTCGGAAGTCGAAGACAAAAAGAACAATAACGTAGCGGTGATGAAGAGTTTTGTTTAAAAATGCGAAAAGAATACATAACAAAGAGAGACAGAACAGAGGACGAAGGGGAGGAATTACACAAAGAAAGACACACACTTACACATTAGACCGGAAGACTTTGAAAATAGAACCGTATGGTAAAGCTGACACACACTAATTACATATACATGCAATTATCCTTGGTACAGAATGTCGCTGAGAAATATTTATACAGTTGTATTAAATGTTAATTTTAAAGAAGTCAAACTTTGATTACAACGAATGATAGCATATGTGAGTGTTTTCCATTTAATCTCGTTGTATACAACCCACAACAATAACGAAACCATATAAAGAAGAACTAAGCTCTAACACACAAACATGATGTAGCTTTTTCTGATGTACTATTTGTTGTGATGCTGCACTTTGTAGTTTCCGTTCTCGCACGGTGAAACGTAAGTATATAGATAGTATAGTAGATATAGAAGTAACTTTAAAGCCTTTTATGGATATAAAAAACATTCCCTCCCGTACAGTGCATTTAACTCTTAGCATTTAAAAAATATTATTTCATCTGGAAAAATAAAAAATAAGTCGGAATTAGTCGAATTTTACTAAAGACTGATTCTTCTGTCAAATGTAGAGTGATTTAAGGCTCTTGTATAGATATCTAGTATCTATATACTTACGTTGCTGGTTGGCGTAGTAGAGTTACTGCCCCTTACACCATTGGAACTCTTCTAAAATAAATTTCGCTCGTGTATTCGATCTATACAAGAGCCCACCAACATTTTAAAGTGTTTTTTGTTTGTTTTCCTTAAACACTACCATTTGTAAAAATAAAAAAAAAGTAATAAAACAAAAAACATTGTTTAAGACTGAGGCAACTTTTATTTTTGTTCGAATCAAATTGACCCATTTTTTGGAGGACTTGATTTTCCACACTTAAAACAGACTGTGTCTCTAACTCTTTCCTCGTAGAAAGCTAAGTACATAGGATCAAAACAGCCGTAAATTACAAATCAGAATTGACGCTCATACATCTGTTCAAATTTAAATATGCGTGATTTTAGTTTAGAGTAGTGTAAAATAGTTAGCAAAACGAGTGCGAGGTTACAGCAAACTAGGGCAAAATCTAATAAAAAGAAGTATTTTTTTCTGTGAATATATCTACATGTTTTCTACTTAGGCGGCATCTCATGATCCTAACATCCTGAATGCAATCTGCATAGATAGGCAAGTATTTCTAAACTTACAAAGGAACACTACAATATTATATATATATATATATATATATATATATATATATATATATATGTGTGTATATATATATATATATATATATATGTATATATATATATATATATATATATAGATATATATTAGTATTTCATGTATCCACATAGAATTTAATAAGGAGATATATTTTTTTATGTATCAACTTTCAGTATTTACTTGTACCGTGCTCGATACGTAAGTAGCGCTAGGTAGTAAGCTATGAAAATATACTTATGGCAATTAAGCTACACAGAGGCTCCCGCGTTTTTCCCGCGGAGAATCTTCAGGCTATTTAGCCTAAAGATACCCCCGGGGATGAAACGCGGGACCCTTGGTGTAGCTTAATTGCCATAAATATATTTTCATAGCTTACTATATATATATATATATATATATATTCATATATATATATATATATATATATATATATATATACAAACACACAAAATATAAATATATTGATATGTTTATTAATACAGACGTGTGCACAACCTCGCTACACTTGCATGTCGATGTCATCAATCTTTAGTAATTATAAACAAAGATCTCAACAAGCAAAAAAGTGTGATCTTTTACTTAGATGTTTTTTATTAAACAGAAGGAAGAACGAAAAGAAAAGAAAAAAAGGAAGAATTGTAATTCAACACCGGAAGGTCACATGGTCAAATTAAAAACAATTAAAAAATTTAAAAAGTTAATAAATTCAAGTTAAGGTAAACAAATATGATCTATTTAAATTTAAATATCACTAAATGTGGTACTCTTATGGATAACTTACTTGCTATTCCGTGAATTCGCGTCGTTAACGTTCGGGCAGGTCTAAAAGCGTCTGCGAGCTGACGAAACTATTAACCAATCAAGTTGCATCTTCCTTAAGACTCATTGAGTTTTGTCAGCTACGGCCAACAGAAGAAATGCTGTAAATGTGAATGTATGTGCCGATTGAAGGATTACTATTTGAAACTTTCGAATGAAAAAAATATTTAACTTTAAATCCTAACCCTGTCGTCATCTGCGCTCAGTGTTACATAACCAGCACAAAACAACTTTCTGGACCAGTTGCAACCCTTACCCATGAAATGTAAAAAATAAATTTTAAAAAACTTTGAAGAAGATTTTGTTTAAAAACAACTTAAACACAGATTGTTCGTTAAAAACAGTTGTTTTGGTGTGTATATTTAAAAAAAAAACATTGAAAAAAAACATATACAGGGTGTTTCAAAAGTCTTGGGAACATAACGATTTTTAATAACTCAAAAACTATTAGGAGTTGAAAAATGAAATTGGTACCGTTGGAAAGGTTAAAGTTTCAAGTTTTGTGGGGAATCTTCAAAGTTGCTCAATATGAGCACCATTCGTCACACGGCAGACATCTAGTCGATAGTCCATTTCCTGCCAAACGCGTTCCAGCATCTTGACGTCAATGGTTCCCACAACTGCCGTTACTCGAGCCTTTAGTTCGTCAATATCTCTTGGAAGGGGCGGCACATAGACTTGTTGCTTGACAAAGCCCCAAAGGAAAAAGTCACACGGGGTAAGATCTGGAGACCTAGGATGCCAGGTCATGAGAACGTCATCACCTAGCCCAGATCTCCCAATCCATCTACCAGGCAGCCTTGTGTTAAGAAACTGCCTTACTCTAAGACTCCAGTGTGGTGGTGCACCATCTTGTTGAAAAATGAAGTCATCAGATTCTGCTTGTTCCAACTGAGCCATTAACCAGTCTTCCAGCATGTTGAGATAGGATTCACCAGTGATAGTTGCCTCTTCAAAGAAGAACGGTCCATAGACACCTTTCTTGGAAATTGCACAAAACATGTTCACTTTTGGTGAATCTCGCTCGTGCTCAAGAAGTTCATGAGGATTCTCAGTACCCCATATGCGAGTGTTATGCTTGTTAACTTTGCCATTCAGATGGAAGGTCGCCTCATCGCTAAAAACAAGCCGGTCATCAAAGCCGTTATCTTCCAACTTCTCTTGCATTGCAATGAAAAAATCACGGCGAATTGGCTTATCAGTGTCCTTCAACTTTTGGACCAACTTGAGCTTGTAAGGTACCATTTGCAGTCGTTTCCTTAAGACACGCCAGACAGTTGCTGGAGCAAGCTGAAGTTCCCTGCTGGCTCTTCTCACTGATTTACGGGGGCTCCGCTGAAAGGCTGTCCGAACTTGCTCAACTGCATCTTCTGAAGTTGAAGGGCGACCTGTTCGCTTACTTGGGCACAAACACCCATCTTTCACAAATTTAGCATGCCATCTGACAATGGATTTCCTTTCAGGGGCTTCTTTTTTTAATTTCCTGCGAAATGCACGCTGAACACATGTCCACGATTCAGTCTTTGCAAATTGGAGGACGCAAAATGCCTTGTCTTGTTTAGAGAACGCCATTACTGCACCTGGAAAGATAACACGAAAATCATTAGTATGACCAAAAACTTGATAAAGCAAGCTTTAAAATGGCACCAGTTTCATTTTTCTACCTGGAATAGTTCATGAGATATACGCATTTGTAATGTTCCCAAGACTTTTGAAACACCCTGTATTTAAAAACAGTTCTTTCGTAAAAAAGAAAACTGCTTAAAAACAGTGGATTCGCTGTTTGTTATATAAAAAAAATCATCTTTTGAGACTTTTCGTCTGAATTAATCGTCTGCCAGTCTTCAATTTGTCATCGGGCAGTGTTCGCCTTGTCGACTCCTTGGCGCTTTCGAGAACTGTCCGAACGTTTACGACGCGAAGTCACGGAAACGCGGTGCGTTCTCTATATGAGTTCCACGGAATCCCTACCCCCACACCACGTCACAGTACTCGTGTACATACGTGTGAGTATAATGTGCACTCGGGTGGGTGTAAGCAAGTAGTGATAGAGGTATAGATGGTCTCAGATTAAGTATGTGGCTTTTATATAATGCAACGAACCTATTGTCTATATATTCGTGTCGTGTATATGTTTATGCATGTCGATGTAAACTATTCCAAATACTAGGATAAATATTCTTTTTAATTTTGAACTAAATTACAGACACTTTATATAAAAAAATAATTCCCACATCATAAATAATTCTTAATCTTTAGTAAATAAACAAAAATAATGCATTGCCTTGATACAAAATATTGTAATTGTTATTCGATAAAGAATGAGCAAAAACGGTCTCTGTTGATTAAGTGTCTATGAACAAGCGATATATCGTAAGATCTCGCGATAATCTCGTTGTCAAAAGGCCCCCAGGGTTGAACTCGCGTGAATCGATCTTGCCAATAAATAACAGCCGTGTCTGCCAATCGTTAGTGAAAAAGATATTAAAATAATTGAAATAGAAAATACATTCCTATCAGATAATTTTATCATGATTATGCAAAAAAAAAATCTTTTTTTTTTAATGTTTGGTAGAACTATGGCTCTACAAGATTCATAATGATTTCATATCTTCATCAAAAAATATAGAAGGTTATTCGACGCTGACTAAAATTAATATATAAACATATATGTATGTGTGCATACAGTAATAAGCTTATACAATTATTTAATATATTCGGTTTAACATCAATTAATTGTGTTGGATAATGGCCATGTGAAGCCGGTCGCATCTTAAAGTGGACGCATGTGTGAGAGATCGTTTGGTTTGACTTGTGCGTTTTAGTGCGGGTGGACCCGTACAGTCGAGTGAAAAATAAACTGGTTCTCACAGTGTGAGCTCACAGACGTTGACAAGGCCACCACATTGACGATACCTCAGATGAAGGGTCAAAGGGTCTTCTGTGACGTCACAGGCTTTTGGGTGGGAAACAGAGTTTTGCCAGTCTGGTTAGTAGAAGCAAATCGAACAGACGTTTTTCTCTATGTAGTCCGAAAATAGAATTTATTTCCCTAAGAGAATACAGGCATGAGATTCCTTCTTCCCCCCCCCCACCTCGAATGGCTAAGGACTTAAGCTAGGAATTAACTACGATAGAGTCGTAATTTGGTCTCTCCTTTACCGTTGGTGAAGCATCTCCGTGGCCGACGGAAATCTAACGTCTGAAATAAAACAATGCAAAGTAAAAGATTGTTGCCTCGTGAGTTTTGTGTCATAAAGGTTTTGTTGCCGACACAACGGACGGCGATGTTCACGGCAGTACAGAAACGACGAAAGAATTCAACCACTAGACGACATCGAGACGGCGCCCCTCCGCGACGAAGAAGTAAAGGTACAAGAAATTTAAGGTATACAACATATGCCTCTTTGGTGCTAAAAATGACCAGTTGTTTAATCGAGAACTGCCACGGCCCATTCCGGGACGGT
This sequence comes from Sepiola atlantica, assembly GCA_963556195.1. NCBI lineage: Eukaryota > Metazoa > Mollusca > Cephalopoda > Sepiida > Sepiolidae > Sepiola > Sepiola atlantica. The sequence goes on along the minus strand of OY744541.1, from coordinate 12,944,256 downwards.
TATACATAGCGAGAACTGCCACGACCCATTCCGGGACGGCTGTGCAACAATTGGTCTTAAAATGATCAACTCTTACCAATAATTAAGGAGCATAGAATACACTACTGTGATTTTAGTTTAACTTAGTGAAAACAGTTAGCGTAGTAGAGGAGCAGGCTACGTTGAGATACACGTGCCATTATAAGTAAACATAATATACACAAATATATGTGTATCTGTATATTTAAACATATTTATGCATATACATATCTCTCTATATATGAATATACATGTATATACATATATATATGCACTATTTTGTCTTTACAGATAACAGCAAACAAAGTGCAAAATCTAATAAAAATAAGTATTTTTTTTTTAAATTTAAATATATCTACATATTTTATTCTTAGGCAGCATCTCATGATCCTGACATCACGAATGCAATCTACATAGATAGGCAAGCATTACTGTGTATCAATGTCATAATTTAGATGTAAAACAGGTTTTATCAATCTATATATAAGGAACACTACAATACTATCATATACATATATAGTCTCGGAAGTTCTTTTAACCTTCAAAACTAGGAAAAAAAAAAAAAAAAAAAAAAAATTTTTTTATTTTTTTTTGTAAAGATTTTAGTCTAGTAAGTCAATCAATCTACTGCAATCACTATTTTAGTTTACTTCCAAGAATATACTCTAATATAAATATATTTTTATATATGTTTATATATATATATATATATATATATATATATATATATATATATATATATATATATATATATATATATAAAGCATTGTGGTTACCAACGCTAGTAAAAAAACTTAAGTGACCTTACATTCAGACCCATAGTAGCAGGACCAACATATCCAACAAGCAGACTTAGCAACCTAATTGACATTTTACTACAACCTTTCACCGGACAAGTAAGAAGCTACATAAGAGACAACATACACTTTCTAAGCTCCTTACCACAAACAGTAAACCCAGGAACTGAACTGCACTGATGCTACACAACCCCCTTCTCTCTCTCTATATATATATATATATCTATCTATCTATCTCTCTCTCTCTCTCTCTATATATATATATATATATATATATATATATATATATTTAAATGTTGAATTAAATAACGATAATTGAATTATCGTTTAATAATAATAATCTATCGTGATAATATAAAGCTCAATATATTTAACAGAGCAATCAATTTTAGAGGTGAAAGATGAGAATAAAAAATTTTAAAGATACAATATTTATTAGAACATCAAAAGTTCAGAGCAGGCGCCTAATATCCTTAATCCATGGATTTTCAAAGATAAACACTTCTCATCAGAGGATAGGGAAAAGTCGACAATGTGATTTTAAATATTATCGGCAACATTTAACTTTGAACGTTTTACATGAAATAAAACAAAATAAAAACAAAATAAGGTAAAGAGTATTATGTTGAGATGGGAGCGTAAAGTCAGGGTGAATGATATATATATATATATATATATATATATATATATATATATATTAGGTACACACACATATATATGCACATATTAATATTTTTATTCATACAGACTTTTACAAAAAGTCGCTACACTTGCATGTTGAGGTTATCGATCTTTAGTTATTTTAAACAACATTGTACAATTTAAAATAATTAAAATTTAAGTTGAAGGTTCACAAATGTAAACTCTCTCTCTCTCTCTCTCTCTATATATATATATATATATATAATAATGGTAATAATCCAGGTGAAAAATATCCACAGGGTGGTAATCCAGAGAATTTTAACCGGGTTTATAAAAAGTGCTCAATATCAAAATAGAGCTTTATATATGATAATTTTATTTACACAGACATGTACAAAATCTGCGACACTGGCATGTCGATGTTATCGATCAACAGTTACTATAAACTGAGATCTCATCAGGCAGAGTTAGAATCCGATCTTAACCTCAGATCATATTTGGAGAGAATGAAGTGGAGGGGTAGAGAAAGAGAAGAAGAAGGAAAGAAATTTAACATTTCAAAAATTAAAGCCGTTAAAAAATTAAAATTAAAAATTAAAAATTAAAAAATCTAAAAATCTAAGGTCTAGAATCTGAAACAGACAGGGCAAATAAATAAATAAAAAAAATAAATAAAAAAATAAAAATATATGGTGGAAAGAGGAACAAATAATGATGAGGGGAGAGACACATAGAGGAAAAAAGAAAAAGAAAAAGAAGGAGAGAGAGAGAGAGAGAGAGGGCGTCTGTTGATTTAGATCGGGAGGGAAGGAGGGGGTGGTAGACATGCACGAATTAGGTGTCAAAAAACCGTCGAGTTTATAAATGTATTTTTCCAAGTGAACTGTAGTATGCGTGCGTGCAAACTGGGCTGATTGTTATATTGGTTGGGGCGGTGATAAAATGTGTCGCGGTTCTGGGTTTATATTGTCTTTATAATTTGTCTGGAGTTAATTTGAATAAATAAGTATATTCGTTACATGTAACAGGAATAGTAGTAGTAATAATAATAATAATAATAATAATAATAATAATAATAATAATAATAATAATAATAATAAAAATAATAATAATAATAATAATAATAATAATAATAATAATAATAATAATAATAATAATAATAATAATAATAATAATAATAATAATAATAATAATAGATACCCCTAATGATTAAGGTGAAATAATGAAAATAATAATAAATGAAGTATAATAAAAATACTAAAAAATACCAAAAAATATTAAAAAATATAACTAAAAGAATAACTGGAAAATGCTGGCGTTATTAATTATTATTAATAATAATAATAATAATAATAATAATAATAATAATAATAATAATAATAATAATAATAATAATAATAATAATAATAATGATAATGGTAATAATAATAATAATAAAAATAATAATAGTTGTCAATAATATTTTAGAGTTTATAAAAATAATAGTTTAGGAAAGAAATAGAATAATTAAGGAATATTAGGAATCCTAGGGGGTAGTGATTATCATAATGATATTAAATAATGATAAGATAATGTTTGCCGATATTATGATATGTGTTAATGGTTGCAATAATGCTGATCATATAAAAATAGTGGTTTAACAGACAACAGTAATCAGAGTGGTAATCCCAGTAATCTCAACAATAGTAATGATGATAGTGAAAAATTATAGAAGTAGTCATAATGGTGGCAATAACAGTAGTAGTAGTAGAAGTAGTAGTAATAATAATAATAATAATAATAATAATAATAATAATAATAATAATAATAATAATAGATACCCCTAATAATTGAGGTGAAATAATGAAAATAATAATAAATGAAGTATAATAAAAATACTAAAAAATACTAAAAAATATTAAAAAATATTAAAAATATATAACTAAAAGAATAACTGGAAAATGCTGGCGTTATTAATTATTAATAATAATAGTAATAATAATAATAATAATAATAATAATAATAATAATAATAATAATAATAATAATGATAATAATAATGGTAATAATAATAATAATAAAAATAATAATAGTGGTCAATAATATTTTAGAGTTTATAAAAATAATAGTTTAGGAAAGAAATAGAATAATTAAGGAATATTAGGAATCCTAGGGGGTAGTGATTATCATAATAATATTAGATAATGATAAGATAATGTTTGCCGATATTATGATATGGGTTAATGGTTGCAATAATGCTGATCATATAAAAATAGTGGTTTAACAGACAACAGTAATCAGAGTGGTAATCCCAGTAATCTTAACAATAGTAATGATGATAGTGAAAAATTATAGAAGTAGTCATAATGGTGGCAATAATAATAATAATAATAATAATAATAATAATAATAATAATAATAATAATAATAATAATAATGATAATAATGATAATAAAGATAATAAAAATGGCAGTGGAGGCAAAAGTAAGGTAACGGTGAAACATGGCAATTTCAATATTTTTAATAATAATAGTGATACTGTTAATTTCATTGCTGCAAATAACAATAACTATGATAGTAACGTCAGACATGGTGTCACCACTGATAACTATAATTATCTTGATAAAAAGTACAGAAATGAAAAAATGAAAAAATGAAAAAATGAAAAAAAATGAAAAAAAGTGAAAACATTATCTTATCATTATCTAATATTATAATGATAATCACTACCCCCTAGGATTCCTAATATTCCTTAATTATTCTATTTCTTTCCTAAACTATTATTTTTATAAACTCTAAAATATTATTGACCACTATTATTATTTTTATTATTATTATTATTACCATTATTATTATCATTATTATTATTATTATTATTATTATTATTATTATTATTATTATTATTATTATTATTATTATTATTATTATTATTATTATTATTATTACTATTATTATTAATAATTAATAACGCCAGCATTTTCCAGTTATTCTTTTAGTTATATATTTTTAATATTTTTTAATATTTTTTAGTATTTTTTAGTATTTTTATTATACTTCATTTATTATTATTTTCATTATTTCACCTCAATTATTAGGGGTATCTATTATTATTATTATTATTGTTATTATTATTATTATTATTATTATTACTACTACTACTACTGTTATTGCCACCATTATGACTACTTCTATAATTTTTCACTATCATCATTACTATTGTTGAGATTACTGGGATTACCACTCTGATTACTGTTGTCTGTTAAACCACTATTTTTATATGATCAGCATTATTGCAACCATTAACCCATATCATAATATCGGCAAGCATTATCTTATCATTATTTAATATTATTATGATAATCACTACCCCCTAGGATTCCTAATATTCCTTAATTATTCTTTTCCTTTCTTAAACTATTATTTTTATAAACTCTAAAATATTATTGACAACTATTATTATTTTTATAATTATTATTATTACCATTATTATTATCATTATTATTATTATTATTATTATTATTATTATTATTATTATTATTATTATTATTATTATTATTATTATTATTATTATTATTATTATTATTATTATTACTATTATTATTAATAATTAATAACGCCAGCATTTTCCAGTTATTCTTTTAGTTATATTTTTAAATATTTTTTGGTATTTTTTAGTATTTTTATTATACTTCATTTATTATTATTTTCATTATTTCACCTCAATCATTAGGGGTATCTATTATTATTATTATTTACTCACTAGGAGTTATCACACTGATCATCGTCAGTGGTCACCCACTGCCGACAACCTGTGGTATTCCCTGGAGTCGCGAGTGACAACAAGTCTCCTCAGGCCTCCAGTATGCTCCACCTCTTTTCGTTCATCACCGCTGATGACCTTGCGGTAATCGCAACAGCCACGTACCAGCGATTTCCCGCTGATAAGGGCCATTGGTCCCCTCTGGGGCCCGAGTGGCAACAAGCCTTCCCAAGGTCCCAGAGCTGTCCGCGCTCTTCCAGTGGAGGTCTGGTTTGCGCTTGCCCTCCTCGACCCTCTGTCCATAATTTTGTGGCGTCAGCCTATGCTTGCGCCTCTCTCGTGCGGTTGTATTTTCCCCGGTTCTGCTGTCATGTGCTTCCATGTGTTTGTTCTCCATTCGTTGCTTATGTGGGTTGGTTTCCGCATTCAAGGACATTTCTCAGGATTGTAGCTGTTTTGATCATTACTGTCCTTTGTATGGTCTCAGTTATCCCTTTGATTCCTATTTCTCCCAGTCTTTTCTCCATGTTTTTGGGGACTGTTCCTAGTGCTCCTATGATTATTGGTGTTATACTGACTTTCTTCATGTTCCATATTCCTTTCAATTCTCTGGCAAGTTCAGTATATTTGCTTCTCTTTTCCGTCTCTTTGATCTTCACTCTGTGGTCTGCTGGGACGGCAAAGTCCACGATTTTGCAGGATTTTTCTTTCTTGTTGATTATTATCATATCCGGTCTCCTTGCTGTTATGGGTTTGTCTGTTTGTACATTCATATCCCATATGATTTTGTGTTTTTCGTTTTCTAGTACAGTTTCTGGTTTGTGTGTGTACCGTTTTTTTGCATATTCGAAATTCAGTTGTTTGCACATTTCCCGGTGTACTTCTTTCCCCATGCTGTCATGTCTGTTCTTGTATTCCCTTTGTGCTAGCTTGCTGCATTCACTTATTATATGATTTATCGTTTCGTCTCTTTGTCCACACAATCGGCATTTGCTGTTTTCCTGGGTTTTATCTATCTTTGCTTTAATAAAGTTTGTCCTTATCGCATTGTTCTGTGCGGCCGTCAGCAGAGATTCCGTTTCTCTGTTCAGGTGTCCTTTTCTTAGCCATGCCCAGCTGTTTTCATTGGCTTCATCGCTTGTGAGTCTTGTAAAGCGTCCATGTAGTTGTTTTTCTTCCCACTTTTCCTTTCTTGTCTTTTTGTTTCTGGGTTCAGTACTTCCGGGGTTGTTTGTTGGGCTGGTGTCTCTTGCTGTGGTGATCAGTCTTTCCGTGTTCTGGGTTACATATTTCTCCAGCTCTTTTTTGGTGTCTTCCACACAGTCTTCTATACTTACCAGTCCTCTACCTCCTTCATTTCTTTTCACGTAGAGTCTGTCCGTGTCGTCTTTTGGGTGCAAAGCATTGTGCATAGTCATTAGTTTTCTTGTTCTTTGGTCAAGGTGCCTGAGTTCTTCTTTGGTCCAGCCTATGAATGGTCCAGAGTATCTTATTAGTGATACAGCCCATGTGTTTATCCCTTTTACTAGGTTTCTGCTATATAGTTTAGTTTCTAAGAGTTTCCTTGTTCTTCGTAGATATTCTTTTCCAATCTTCTCTTTCATTTCTGTATATTTGATTGTGTCTGCTTCCAGAACTCCCAGGTATTTGTAGCTATCATGTTCTCCTAGCGCCCTCATCTCCTCTTGGTTGGGGAGTTCTATACCTTCTGTCGTCTCCAGTTTTCCTTTTTTGATCTCTAGCAGTGCACATTTTTCTATTCCAAACTCCATTTGGATATCCTGGCTGAATATCCTGGTTGTGTTTATCAGCTTTTCCAGTTCTTTTTTGTTTTTTGCAAACAGTTTAAGGTCATCCATGTACATCAGGTGGTTTATTCTTTGTTCTGTATCCGTAAACCTGTATCCGGCATCACACTTTCTGAGTATGTAGTTGAGTGGCATCATGGCTATTATAAACAGTAGTGGTGATAGGGAGTCTCCTTGAAAAATGCCTCTCTGTATTTTTATCTCAGACAGGTATTGTCCTCCGGCTGTCAGTTTTAGTCTCCATGTTTCCATTGCTTTCTGGATGAGATTAATAATCCTGTCTGGTATCTTGTATATCTTTAAGCATTCAATTATCCATGTTTGGGGGATTCTGTCGTAGGCTTTCTTGTAGTCAATCCATGCCATGGTTATGTTCTTTTGTCTTCTCTTCACCTCCTTCAGGGTCTTTTGATCAATGTATAGTAGATCATGTGCCCCTCTTTGTCCTTTCCGGCATCCTTTTTGTTCCTCGGGGAGCAGTCCACGATTGTCCAGGGATTGGTAGATTTGTTCTCTCAGTTGTGCTGTGAGAATTTTCCACATTATTGGTAGACATGTTATCGGTCTGTAGTTGCCGGGGGTTGTTCCCTTTTTGGGGTCTTTTTGTATTAGTGTTGTTCTTCCTTCCGTCATCCATTCTGGTACGTCTGTTTTATGGATACATATTATTATTATTATTATTATTATTATTATTATTATTATTATTATTATTATTATTATTATTATTATTATTATTATTACTACTACTACTATTCCTGTTACATTTAACGAATATACTTATTTATTCAAATTAACTCCAGACAAATTATAAAGACAATATAAACCCAGAACCGCGACACATTTTATCACCGCCCCAACCAATATAACAATCAGCCCAGTTTGCACGCACGCATACTACAGTTCACTTGAAATATTTCATTTATAAACTCGACGGTTTTTTGACACCTAATTCGTGCATGTCTACCACCCCCTCCTTCCCTCCCGATCTAAATCAACAGACGCCCTCTCTCTCTCTCCTTCTTTTTCTTTTTCTTTTTTCCTCTATGTGTCTCTCCCCTCATCATTATTTGTTCCTCTTTCCACCATATATTTTTATTTTTTTATTTATTTTTTTTATTTATTTATTTGCCCTGTCTGTTTCAGATTCTAGACCTTAGATTTTTAGATTTTTTAATTTTTAATTTTTAATTTTAATTTTTTAACGGCTTTAATTTTTGAAATGTTAAATTTCTTTCCTTCTTCTTCTCTTTCTCTACCCCTCCACTTCATTCTCTCCAAATATGATCTGAGGTTAAGATCGGATTCTAACTCTGCCTGATGAGATCTCAGTTTATAGTAACTGTTGATCGATAACATCGACATGCCAGTGTCGCAGATTTTGTACATGTCTGTGTAAATAAAATTATCATATATATATATATATATATATGTGATTATTTTTATTTACAGAGACATGTACAAAATTTGCGACACTGGCATGTCGATGTTATCGATCAACAGCTATTATAAACTGAGATCTCATCAGGCAGAGTTAGTATCCAATGCTAACCTTAGATCATATTTGGAAAGCTTTCCAGTGTCGCAGATTGTGTACATGTGTAAATACAAATAATCATATATAAAAGCTCTATTTGATATTGAGCAATGTTTATAAAACCGGTTGAAATTCTTTGGATTACTACCCTGTGGATGTTTTACCTGGATTATATATATATATATATATATATATATGAGTGGAGTTATTTGCGCGAAGTATTGTTAAACGTATCGTATAAAAGGATATAATATTAGACTTAAAAATAAAAATTTAGAGCAAACGTATGGATGATAGAGCAAATAACAATATTAAAATGTTTACTGTTTTTTTGTTTGTTTTTGGCTACGAACAAAGTGTAGCATCTGCTCTGATGCCACACTTAGTCTATTCTGTCCTCAGTCAGTGATAGAGAAGTCGGTACTGATATCGATCCTGACCCAGTTTTCGTGAGGTTAGACTCGGAAGCGTTTGGCTGTCTTACGCAAACGCACGAAAGTTGACGAGCTGATTTGTACCAGACGACACTTTTGATACGGTGCTGCGTCCTATGACATTAATATTTTGCTTGTTTTTTGTTAGTTAGGGTTAGGGTTAAGGTTTAGGATTAGGGTTTAGGATTAGGGTTAAGCTTAGGGTCAGGGTTTAGGAGTTAGGGTTAGGGTTAAGTTTAGGGTTACGGTCAGGGTTTAGGGTTAGGGTCAGGGTTTAGGAGTTAGGTTTAGGGTTAGGTTTAGGGTTAGGGTTAGGATTTAGGTTTAGAGTTAGTGTTTAGGGTTAGGGTTAAAATATTTATTTGATAACAGTAATTTCGCTCTGTTTTGCTTGTTTTTATTGTTTTGTTGTTTAAGAAATTCTTGCAAATATAACTAAACATCATAAGACGTAGCAACGTATCAAAATAACAAAAAATATTTATTTGATAACAGTAATTTCGCTATGTTTTGCTTGTTATGTTTTTTTTTGTTGTTTCTTTTAGAAAATTTCTTGAAAATATAACTTACAATCACAGGACGCATCACAGTATCAAAATAGTCGTCTGGTACCACTCGGCTCGTCAACACTCGGGCGTTTGCGTAGGATAGCCGAACACTTCCGAGTCGAACCTCACGATAACTGGGTCAGGATCGCTATCAGTACCGAGAAGTCCTACTAGACTGATCCAATTTTTATTTTTGCTCTAATCAAGAGTGATTTTATGATTAACTGATCCATTTGCTAAACACTGAATTCAGTAATTTTTGCTATATTCTCTTTAATTAAAGTTTGATGCAGTGCACCTGACTTCCTCTAAAGATCATTTAATATTGTTAATACATTTTAAAAGTACGCTTATTTTATATTTGGTAGGCGTTATTAATTTATTTTATAAGTGCGTTGTTAACAAATCGACCTTACAAAAAATATTAGAAAACTCGTAAAATATCGATAAAAACACAGACTGTTAACATTACTTTTAATATCGATCAATGCAATTGCCAAAAGAATCGTGTGATGTTCGTAACCTATTCCACCCACCCAAGAACCATGTTTCTCTTTTTTTTGCAATTTCAGATGATTGGAAGTCGAAAGTGTATTGTTTGATTTGATTCCATTTTTCAATGTATTTATTTATTTCCACTGCAAAGGGAAGGAAACGTTTGACCGAATCGTGATTATTGCCTGTGGTAGAAAGAAATGAATTCTCTGAACGAAAAAAAAATGTTCCGCGCTAACAAGAAAAAACTATAAGAGAGAGAAAAAAGAAACTGTTGAATAAAAACGTGAGTTTAAAACGCGGAAAACGGCTCATATTTTCAGTAATATTCTCCCTTGAAAACTACGCGTTTGTGTTCAATCAATAAATACTTGATCGTAAAAAGTATGCTTCGCCGGTATTCGCACTGTGGTTATCATACAATAAACGTCTTCCCCAGTTAAGTTTAAATAAAAGAAAAATCTAATGACGAAAGTATATTAGTAAAACTTTTAATTTGTATGAAACAAAAACGAAATGAAAAAAAACAAAAACGTATCAATGTTAATAAAACAAAAAGAAGAGAAAATAAAATATATCTAATTATGAAAATAGAATGACGGATTTGTTTCCGAATTAATTTCACACAGCTGGGTAGTCTGACAGGACATTTTATTTGTCTCCTGAACGGAATGCTTTAGTAAGCCTTAAAAAATCACATATGTATGCTCTGTACCCGGTAATCGAGTATCATCGAGCTTGTTTCTATTGGCCTAATCTCAGTCTTCACTGAATAATCTATCTTCTAAGTGAAAAATCTCTCTCTCTCTCTTTCCTTCTCTATAAATATATATATATATATATATATATATATATATATATATATATATATATATATAAAGTATTTATACTAAATTTAACCAACGTAACATATTCAAGATGTACGCATATGATTTGAATAGGGAGTGAAAGAGAGAGAGAGAGATCTATAAGATGAGAAATGGATAGCTTAGTAGATTAATTAAAATTTTGAATGCAAAATTTCAATTTTAAATGAAAAATATTTTATTTAAAAAAATACAAACTGCGTTTGATTTGTCTCTTTACCGTTTCAAAAAATATAAATTTAAATGCATTAAAACAGTGGGAATATTTTACTCATAACTTGCACGTGCGTACCAAATCACACCACTTATATCGGACATTACACACCAGACTTCTATAAGAACATGAGTTCAAGGCTAAGTTGAAACGTGTCGCTTAAAAAAAGAAAGGGGAAATATTTGCTGTATAGCTTAAAAAAAGATGAAGATTATTTTATGAATCGAACATTTTAATTTCAAATAAATAATATTTTATTTTTAAAAACATAATCTTCATTGAGTGGTCTCGTTACCGTTTAAAAAAATACAAATGTAAATGCGTTCAAACCGTGGGAATATTTTACTCATACCTCTCTTTCTCTCTCGCTCTCTCTCATATATATATATATATATATATATATATATATATATATATATATATATATATACATATATACAGAGAGAGAGAGAGAGAGAGAGAGAGAGAGAGAGAGAGGTGCAAAGGAAGGAGGAGGGGCATCCACAGAGAAAAGTATATAATAAAAGAGTTTATTTATGTCTCATTATCGTATATTTCTGACTTGTTATATTTTTTACTAAAACTCAAAATATGAAAGAAAACAATCTGTAAAATATGAGATGAAAAAATATTATAAAAAACTCGGCTGCAAGCTTTTACCTGTTTTTCAATATTTGGCTTCAGCATCGTGTTAGAAAAACAAAGTGCCGGTGTTAATTTCTTAGTATCTACCACATTCCATTCAGGGGTTTGTTTCATTTATTATTTGTTTTCGAACAACGATCAAAGAAGTCATATGCAAATCAACGAAAACATCAGGCTTTCGTCAATAATCTGTTGGCAAATATTAAACACACACAGACGTACGAATATGCCAACATACACAAACCCGAGAAATAGAAAGTATGTATATATCGCTGTTTAAGTGGAATGCGAATTCACAAAGATAAACACACATACATATATATTTATGTATCTGTATGTATATTTATGTATATATATATATATATATATATATATATATATATATATATATATATATATATATATATATAAGTATAAAAACACGCAACACATATGTAAATATACAAATATATATCTTTCATACAATATATATATATATATATATATATATATATATATATATATATATATATATATATATATATATAGTAATCCAGGTAGGGTAAAAATCCACAGGGTAGAAATCCAAAGGGAATCAAACCGGGTTTATAAAAGAGTGCTCAATAAAAATATAGAGCTGTATTGTGAATGCTTTTATTCAAACATGTACAAGGTCTGCTACACTGGCATGTCGATGAGGAGAAAGAAATAAAAGTCACATGACTTTTATTTCTTTCTCCTCTTCTTTTTTGCTTGACTTCATTCTCCCTGGAATTCAGCAACCAGTTTGAATCAAAAAACAATTTTCTGCCTGATGAGACCTCAGCTCTTGAGAGCTGTAGATCGATAACATCGACATGCCAGTGTAGCAGACCTTGTACATGTTTGAATAAAAGCATTCACTATATATATATATATATGTGTGTATTACTATGTTGTGTATCCATATAACATTTTACAAGGAGATATATTTTTTTATGTATCAATTTTCAGTATTTACTTCAACAGTGCTCGATGCGCAAGTAGAGCTAGGTTGTAAGTTATGAAAATATATTTATGGCAATTAAGTACACAGAGGCTACCGCGTTTCATCATCGGGGGAGTTCTTCAGGGATGAAACGTGTGGGTTTTATGTAGCTTAATTGCCATAAATATATCTTCATAACTTACTATATTCACACACCCACACACACACACATATATATATATATATATATATATATGTATGTGTGTGTGTCTGTGTGTGTGTTGTGTGTCTGTATAGTAGCAGATCTTAACGCTCAGCACATTAACCCATACAAGTAGCTACACCCATTTTACATGATGGCCGTGTGTGTATCTATGTTAACAACTTTTACATCTTGATATATTTATGAGGATGAAATTCTGTCAGGCTCAAATAGAGGTCCTGGGTAGTCCTCGGAGTTGAATCCCCCCCAGACCTTTCCTCCCCTCTTTGAGGTGGAATAAGTTCATTGCTTACCGCCTGAAGCGCCCTGACCGAGGAACACCGACGGGGCTGCCGATACAATTTTTATAGGCTAGAGTGTGTCTTCTTTAGTGCCACTGGCTTTAGTGTCCCCCACCTTCTGATCTTGTGTCACATATTTCTGCAGTGGATAGTAATTAAATAGATGCATCAACTCCAGCCCGTTCGATCTTTCGTTAAGAGACTTCGGACTGGTAAATACCAGCCGAGGATTCGTTCTCGACAATCAGTCCGGTAGGAACTGGCCTATTTCGGTGACCTTTCATCTGTCGGGCTGAGATATCGGTCCAGGGTAGTACTATGAGGTCTACCCTTTCAGGCTATGCCTCCCTATTTGGGATTGAGTATGTTTATTGCCTACTACCTGATGGGTTCGGCTTAATAAAAAGGAACTCACTATTCCTCGTTTTCCAACAATGTGTCTATAGTGTGTGTTAAGAACCAAATAATAATATTTACTGTCTAAATATGATATCACTTTGTCCTCACTGTTTAAAAACGGATCATACACAACAACACCTATCTAAATAGTTTTTTTTAAAGTTGCTACTCCAGGGTTTGCGCCTAATTCCCGTGACTGCTCGGCCTCATCGATCCGACAGGTCACGGAAGCGTCCGAGACCTGCCGAGACGAAAACGACGTTGTATAAACAAAACCGCAAAAATCGTGCAAAAAAATGGAAGGTTGGCAACCGACAATATAAGACGATGAATATATGGAAAGAAAAAAATGCATATATTTTTATAAAAAAAATTAAAAAAAAACAAACCATAGCTGAAGAACTATAAATAAACTTTTTTTTATTGTTTTCGTGAGCAAAATGAAATATTTTTATGTTTTTTTTTATGTGTTTCGTGTTACGTAAAGCAAAGAAGTCAATTTTACAATTAGGCAAGTTCTTTTTTAATATATATTTTTTGGGGGGGGAGGGGAATTACGTATATTTTCTCATAGATGTTCAGGGTTTACTGCTACTTTTGCTGCCGCTTGTTTTGTTAGGCTGAGCGAAAGACTGTTATACGCCCTCCAGCAATCGGATACTACCGTCGTCCCAGGTACTGGCTTGATTATTGGGAAGGTTTCGGCATTCCTGTTAGGCACTGTCACCAAGAAACACCTCCTTCTCGACGGGGTCGTATCCCCCCGAAGTCCCTGAGCGGCTGGAGAAAACACAACCAGCATTGTTTTTTTTTCCGGCGGTTGAATAGAGACTCGTCTATTTCCACCGTATGCCTTGGGCCTCCGAGTCGCCGATTAGGGTTGCGCGACAGACATTTTTTTTTGTCCAGTTTTGTTTACAGTCTCGTTTTCGACTCGGCAGGTCTCGGACGCTTCCGTGAGCTGTCGGATCGCTGCTGCCGAGCAGTCACGGAAATTAGGCGCAAACCCTGGAGTAGTACCAAAACGTTTCTTATATAACGTGTGAAATCAGTTCTAGGAGAGTAGAAACTCGACCATGGGTTTACTTTCGGCAGCTTTGTAACTCTCGGTTCCCTTATTTTGTACTTAAGTACTTACATTTTATGAGCGATTTTTCTGACAAAGGGGGAAAATTTGCGGTTTTCTGGGTCGGAATCTATATAGTTAACACTTATCGTTAGCTAGTTTTTAAACTTGAAGTGGTGATTTTTTAGCTCCTTACATCAAGTGGTTTAATGCCTTGTCTGGAGCGATTTCAATAAAAAACTTTTTTTTTTAAAATTCCGTCAATAAAATATTTCTTTACTAAATAATACTATTTGTAAGCAACTATATATATTATTATTATTTGTTTTTCATTCTATTTATATTCTTCGTTTAATTATTATACTTAATTGTTTGGTGTTTGTGGTTATATTTTATTTCCTTACGTCAAGTGGTTTCATGTCTTGGCTGGAGCGATACACATAAAACATGTTATCAATAAGATTTTTCTATATTTGATAATACTATTAGTAAGAACCTATCTACATTATGATGTGTTCTTAATTTTATTTATGTTCTTAATCGTTTGCTTTTAGTGTAATATATTAAAGTGTGCGTAAAATATAAGTAGAAATGAAAAAGGAAAACCAAAAAATGGATGTTTTTTTATGTGTACATCAACGTTTCGTTTTTATTAATAAGACTTCATCAGGATGATAATATAGAGAAAAATGTCATGCAAGTACAAACACATGTAGGATTGACATATTGGAAAATATTATTATATTAATATTTATTAATAAGACTTACCCCACATTTTCCCTGACTCTTTCCTGTTTCCCAATATGTCAACCCTACATGTGTTTGTACTTGCATAACATTTTTCTCTATATTATCATCCTGATGAATTCTTATTAATAAAGACGAAACGTTGATGTACACATAAAAAACATCCATTTTTTGGTTTTCCTTTTTCATTTTCCCATCACGTCGGATTACCTTCATCCTTCTCTTCCTATCTTAAGGTGTGCGTAAAATAAAAGTAGACATCCTCCCTCGTAATTTCGGATTGTGTTTTAAAGAACAAAATTAAATAAAACTGCTCTACATAACACACCATTCGTAAAATCGCGCCACTACATGTTATACTATCTAACATTTACACACGCACTAACTGGTCAACTCGTCGGTGTGTTCAGAACATGTTACCGAATATGCTAATCTTACTAATAAAGTGATAACACAAGAAACGATGTATCATAAAATACAGTAAACTATCTTTTTTGTGCAGCTGTATATTGATAATGGAAAGAATGGAAAAAGTATCATTTCTGAGCGGATAATTTTTGCATTTGCTAAAATCATTTCTGACAACTAGAAAACTCATTATGGAAATTAGTTTAGCTGAAGTTTAATTAAATCAACAAAATATGCCACATAAAATGAATCTGATAGCTAACGTATGAACGATTCGTATTTGTTTAATTGAACACGTAAATTGACATTCCGAGCTACAAAATGAGATCAAAATCATGTTCTCTTTTTAATACCCACAAGCTTACATATTGACGCGCATATTTACAAACAAACAAACATACGCACACACACGCATGTATATATATATATATATATATATATATATATATATTTATATATATATATATATAGTAAGCAATGAAAATATATATGGCAATCAAGCTACACAGAGGCTCCCGTGTTTCATCCCCGGGGGGAATCGTCAGGCTAAATGCTACATGTTGAAGTAAATACTGAAAACTGACGCATAAAAAATTATATCTCCTTATAATATTTTATGTGGATACATGAAGTACTAATATATATATATATATATATATATATATATATAGTGTCAGGTTGTATATGAAAAGAAATCAAATAAAGTGCTCGATCATATAAGAGAGCTAATATAATTTATTTAGATACTAGCTTGCCGATGATATAACTGGGCACAGGGGTTTACTAAATATGTCTAAATCTGCCCTTTTGGATGAAACCGCGGTACTTTGCTGAAATATGTAATATACAGTATCTAAATAAATTACACACATATATATATATATATATATATATATACAGAGAGAGAGAGAGATCTATATATATATATATATATATATATATATATATATATATATTAATGTAAGTTTACGTTCACAGGGCAAGCATTCATGTGTTTATATGAAACTGCTTAATAAAAATATAGCTTTTTATTTAGTATATTTTGTATTCATAGAAACATTATTTTGCTACACGTTTGCAAACTCTATCAAAAGTGTTCCACCAGACATTGCTTCCTTGATAGCTAGTTAATTGTTTCTGTGATACCAGTTTTAAAGAACCCTTGTAAATAAATTGACTCGCAAAATTATCGCCTCATAAGGTTCCTTACAAAGGCATGTGAATCTAGATAGGTAAGATTTTATATATCCAAGGTCTTTGCCAAGGACTGGCATGAATGTATTCTTATGAACATCAATTCGTACGGTTGTACTGGACGAATATGTAATATAAAAACGATATTTTTAAACAAACATACAGATCTAAGTTGTTAACAATGGCAGTACATCCAAACAACGTCACAATAACGCAGATAAGGGTCAGGGGTCAATTCTATTACATGTATAAATCTTTGATCTTCATAATTGACAACCCCGATTTAGTCGCGTCCGAAATAAGAGTACTCGCTGATGATACCACGTGCTATTCCTGACATCCGGGCAAATAGAACACCCATATATCCAAGGCAATGGCCTAATTCTTAGCGATTTACCTCCAGTCCTCACTAGGATTGTGACAAAAATGGATGGTTACATTTAATGCTACCAAGACAAAACTTCTTTACAAAAATGGATGGTTATATTTAATGCTACCAAGACAAATCTCCTTTTCAAAAATGGATGGTTACATTTAATACTACTAAGACAAAGCTCCTTTTCAAAAATGGAAGGTTACATTTAATGCTACCAAGACAAAGCTCCTTTTCATAAATGGATGGTTACATTTAATGCTACCAAGACAAAGCTCCTTTTCAAAAATTGATGGTTACATTTAATGCTACCAAGACAAAGCTCCTTTTCAAAAATTGATGGTTACATTTAATGCTACTAAGATAAAGCTCCTTTTTAAAAATAGATGGTTACATTTAATGCAACCAAGACGTAGCTCCTTTTCCAAAATGGATGGTTACATTTAATGCTACCAAGACAAAGCTCTTTTTCAAAAATGGATGGTTACATTTAATGCTACCAAGACAAAGCTCTTTTTCAATAATAGATGGTTACATTTAATGCTACCAAGACAAAGCTATTTTCAAAAATAGATGGTTACATTTAATGCTACCAAGACAAAGCTCCTTTCCTGTAACAATTATCCTAAACCTTTTAAACCGCATGTAGCCATGGTTGATAGCACCTTTTCCGAAAGTAAAACATTTAAGATAATCGGGCGTACATTCACCGGCGATATAAATTGTTCTAAATACATAGAATATGGTGACACAACTTCTGCAAAGAAGATAGGCTTCCTCTACCGGTCTAGTAAACTTATCATGCCTTCAAGTATCATATATCTCTATGAAGCGACAATTTCCGCATGCATAACTAAGCTGGTGCACGAACTACACATCTACCCACTCTTTGAACAATGTGCGACAACAGTATTTACCCTAATAGATCCCGCGTTGTCTATTAAGCTTAACATCTTCTCCTCAGAGGACCATTACCGCAATGACATTACTGCAGGTAATAACATTTGATTCGCACCTTATTTTATTCTTTCACTTTATCTATTGCTATTAATGCTCTATCCAGTATATTGAGCTTCATTTTTATCCGGATGTTCACTAATTAAAGATATTAGTTGCCTCTTATATCATTTTTATTATTTTCTTCTTTTTTATTTGTTTTATTATTTTCATTAAAATCTTGTATAATATCATCTATTTAAGTTATACCTTCAGTTAATTTTCATTATTTGAACTAAACGTGCTTCTAGACGATTCTTGATGATCGCATATTCAACGTTTTGAATGCAGCCTGTGGCATAAGTGAACCGGAATGGCCAGATTTTATTTTATCGTTGATGTCATCTTTTTTATTTTAATTTTCTTCTTGTTTAGTATTTAGGTTTGATCCTCACATTTAATTAATTAAAATAAATAAGTAAAAATCTTACAAAATATTTTAATTTTCTTCTTGTTTAGTATTTAGGTTTGATCCTCACATTTAATTAATTAAAATAAATAAGTAAAAATCTTACAAAATATTTTAATTTTCTTCTTGTTTAGTATTTAGGTTTGATCCTCACATTTAATTAATTAAAATAAATAAGTAAAAATCTTACAAAATACTTAACTCACACGTTCAGTTAATTTCTATAATTTGAAACAGACTTACGTTCTTGAAAATTGTCAGCAATTGTAGATCGCTTTCCATTTCTTCGATCCCGAAATTTCCTAATTAAAGTTATTCTAGTTTTTTTATTATTTTCCTTTATTTACATTTTCCTAAATCTAATAAAATAATTTTAAACATTAAAATGAGGATTAAAAGATATAACAATATTCTTTAGTTAAATGTGAAACCATTTCTTATGATTCAAATTAAATTTATAAATTTCTAATTAATAAAGATTGAGAGAATATACTTGTAATTTTACTTCTTTACTTAACTTTTGTCTTTTCTTACTATGTTTCAGACTCAGTTATGATATATTATTTTATTTTATTTAATTCCTTATTTCATTTCTTTTAATTATTTTATTCATTTGTTATCGTTTTCATATTATTTCATTTCTTTGAATTATTTTCTTTCATTTATTATCGTATTCATATTATTTCATTTCTCTGAATTATTTTCTTTCATTTATTATCGTTTTCATATTATTTCATATCTTTTAATTATTTTATTTTATTTGTTATCGTTTTCATATTATTTCATTTCTTTGAATTATTTTCTTTCATTTATTATCGTATTCATATTATTTCATTTCTTTTAATTATTTTTTAAAAATTCGTTATCGTTTATTATATTATTTCATTTATTTTAATTACTTTTCTTGTTTGCTATTATCCGTCCTTTTCATTATACTTGTTTGTGTTTTGTTATATTAAATTAAATTCAATTATATGCACTTCTAAATGTCTTTCTTCTCAAGAATTCCTTCATCACATATTGTATTTTTCAGTTTCTTTGTTTTCTATTCTTAAACATTCTTGATTTCTTCCTATGCAATTTCTTATTTGGTGTTCCTTCTCGTTCGTGATATATTTGTTTTAACCTATCTGTGTATTTCTGCTAATTTACTTTACTCCGAAGACAGCGAATTAAAGAATGGCTCTAAAGAAAATACGCTCACATCTTCATAAACAGACAAACAACATGGAGCGTTTGTTTAACTTGAACTTTGTCTGATTCCAATTATTTCTAGTATATTTGTATGCGCGATGTTCATTCTTTTTGATGATGTCAACCTTTTATCAATAGAGTCTTTTAGGTTAACTTCAAAATCAGAATAACGCAGTGTATGTTCAAATATTCGACTGACACGAGCTTTCAAAGACAGTAAAGCAGACTTGAGCTAAAGAGAACGAAGGTGTGTCGAAAGTCAAGTCAAAAGTTATCGTCTCTTGAAAAGGAAATAAGAGCGATTCAAAGGAACATAAAAGATGGGAAAGTGATTACCTACGACTTGGTTGTCTTACAGCGAGATTGAATATTACATTTTGATGGAATGGATTGTTTGAGGTTGAAGTGAAGCGAACAACTCAAAATTGTTTATTAGCGTTTAAGAAGGGGATAGTCTGTCGGGAAAATAAGCAGTTGCAATAAAAACGTTTCTGAAAATGCATTTGCACAAATACACAGAAAAGCACATATACTGCAATACATATATATTCACTCACATGCTTATATAAGCTGTCAGATTACAATACAGTTTGCTGATACCGTAGATAATAATGAATCCGACTAGTCTTGTTTCGATATCAGCTTCATAAACTGGAGAGCTGTGATACAGCGAAACATTTATATACACATATCATTGATATTAAGATATTGTAGAAATAACTATTATTTATCAGAAGTTGGTATATGTCAGTCTGAAGCATAAACTATACTATTACTTTTACCAAAATATTATTGTACAATATTTCAAATCGCAATTCAAGAGAGCGGTATAGGGTAGTACCTTTTTGCCTGTAATGAGACCATCATTCCAGATAGTACTTTTGCCTGTGAAGGGTAGATTATTTACTGTTATGTATTTATGAGATTTATCTCCCAGGCATTAACTTGTTTTTGGGTGGCGGGTAGAGTAGTACATGTTCGGTCGCCATGATACCATATCCCCAGGAATTACCTCACATTTTATTAGTGGATAGTGTAGCATGTTCTCTATGGATATGATTCTATATTCCCAGACATTCGCTCTCCTTTTTGGGATAGTTGCATGTGGACATCTTCCGAGGAATATCCTCCTCTTTTGAGGGGGTGTAGAATACTTTCTCTCGTCAGGAGAGAATACTCCCAGGCATTCCTTCCTCCGTTGGAGTTTGTGCAGCATGTTCTCTCGTCATGAGTCCATCTATCTTGTTCTGTCTACTTCTTTACTAGAGTTGAGTATGACATCAATAAATCATCACAATAAGATGCCCATTGCACACCTTACCTCGTACATATATATATATATATATATATATATATATATATATATGTATATATATATATACATTATATACAGTACCGTCAAAAATTAGGGAACACGAATAAAATTTTCTGAATCTAAACAAAATTATATATTCATTTTTGTGAACATTTCACACGTTTTCCGATTTCTTCTATCGTCAACTTTTCCTTTCTTAATTTGACGATTTTTGCTTTGTCGCTTAAATTAGTTTAATTTCTTTTTGACATGATTGATATTGCGTGACTTGCAGCAGTGATGATAATTAAAGTTTCGAATATTTATTGTCATCGTTTTATACAAAAAAACACTACTGTTTTACACTTTAAACAATTATTTTTCCTTAATGTTCTTTAATTTTGGATACTTGAAATCTGTAAAATGGTGGATAACTTAAACATTATTATTTTAATTCATCTGAAAATCTCAGTAAAGTCCAACTACATGATCTGTATATTCAGTGAAATTTTCACAAGAATTAATATATAATTTTGTTTAGATTAAGTAGATTTTTTTCCTTAATTTTGAACGGTACTATATATATATATATATATATATATATATATATATATATAAATATTTGTTATTGTCTATTTATCTATGGACGTATACGTTTCGTCTCTTTTCAATCAAGACTCATCAGCATAGAAGTACGACTATTCACCATCGGTCACACGATTCGAAACCCTGGATTACAAGTATTTTTTAACCCCAATTCAACGTCGCTAACCGTAGGCCAGTTCTGAACAGCTTATAAACAATGATAATTTTAACACTTTTAGAGGCGGCGAAACGTACAGGCATTCAACTTCTATAAGTGAAGGAATGATGCATATAAAGCCAGTGACGTCACGCTGTGTAATTACTACCATATACAGTGCTCTACTTTTTAACGAGGAGCTTCAAATATAAATATTTGTTATATATATATATATATATATATATATATATATATATATGAAATTAAAAATGGAAAAGCGAAAGACCTTTTCGCTCAACGTTTCGCCCAAATTTCACGTGGACTTTGTCAAGAGCGGACGAAGAATACAAGAATACAAAAATGGGCGAAACGTTGAGCGAAAAGGTCTTCCGCTTTTCCATTTTTAATTTCATACCGTCGGATTATTTTTATCCTTTCATATACTCATATATATATATATATATATATATATATATATATATATATATATATATATATAGAGAGAGAGAGAGAGAGAGAGAGAGAGAGAGAGAAAAATAGATTGATATATATATATATATACTAGCATACCTATGTGGACGAAGGTAGCATATTATTGCTATTTCACATGATTAAATTATTTAGAAGATTAATACGATATTCTACGAATGTAAAATAAAAATAATATCTCCCTATCTTCGGTAACTTTATGTTTCATGCAATGTATGCAACAGATAAGTACGAGTTATTATACTTATTCAAATCTGAGTTAATTCAACTGCTAGTTTGTGAAACGTTTATTGCAGACGATCAGACACAATTTCCAATGCCAAAATATTTTGATGCATTCTCAAAATAAAGGATTAACTAGCATGCCGCCTTCCTATATGCCAATTGTTTTTGACTGGTGAATGGTTACAAGTACGAATATTTCTTTGATCAATTGGCGATTAGCCGCAATGAAGAAAATGTAAATGAAGATACAAATAAAAACAGCGATTTCCACATTAGGGTATGTTATATTCATAATGAATGTTTTTTATATTGCAACTTCAACATACAAATGAACATTACTAAATGCAGAAAATCGTTAATGCTAACTTTTTTAAGAGCTTTACGTTCATTTTTCTGATACTAAAGATAATTGGAACTGTCATCTAATAAAAATGAAGTATATATATATATACATATATATATATATTTCTTGAATGTGAGATGATATATATAATTATTTCCACAATCAGACAACGCCGCAGCCCACAACCTATGAAAGAAACAAACCGGAAGTCCTAGACTCGAGTTTCGCCCTCCTTTGGGCTCATCAGTAGAACACATCCGAACTCAGGATTCGAAACCCGAGTCACTTGCATGGTAAGCGAGTACTCTGCCACTGAGCTACCTCGCCA
Source organism: Sepiola atlantica (assembly GCA_963556195.1). Classification (NCBI taxonomy): domain Eukaryota; kingdom Metazoa; phylum Mollusca; class Cephalopoda; order Sepiida; family Sepiolidae; genus Sepiola; species Sepiola atlantica. Next base: position 12,920,861 of record OY744541.1, on the reverse strand, counting down.
CATACAAGAATGTCTATTAATTTACACAGAGTCTAGGACTTCGCGAAACTCGAGTCTAGGACTTCCGGTTTGTTTCTTTCATAGGTTGTGGGCTGCGGCGTTGTCTGATTGTGGAAATAACTATATATATATATATATATATATATATATATATATATATATATATATATATATATATATATATATATATATAACCATATATTTCTGCCCTTTCATATCATTCATCTATTTTATTTACCTTTATACACGCGTTACTTGGAAATTTCTGAAAAAAATGAGAGATGTGTGGATGTTCACGGATACTGAGACTTAATTATGTCTTTGAGGAGTTGATTCTTGAACAATGAAGCAAAGAAAATATGTGAACGATAGAATAAGGAAAATAATTATATATAGCGAGAATAGTGATTATATTAATCACAATAAGCGTAAGAATGTATTTACCTGCTCTCAAGGAGGTTAGACACGGGGTTAGATGTTGGTTTTGATAACAAATGTTTCTATGGAACTAACTGTATTGGTACCCGAAACATACGAGTATTTAGTCCGCGTCGTTAACCACTAAGCACCCATGCCATAAGTGTATAGTACACTATAGTATATAACGATATAGTAACATTATACTACATATTACGTTGGAATGAAAAAAAGCATGTAAGACTAATACCCACAGTTAAGGTGTACACACTTGAATAATTCGTAATAAATAGGTTACATAAACAACATACAAAACATTAGTTAGTATTTTAACATTGAAAACCGACAATACATGTTGAATTTAAGATAGTAGCTTTAGGTTACCGATGGGGAGATATATCGGAAGAAAAACGTCAATATCGCATATTTCCTCAGACAGTAAAACTATTAACGCTTAATTAACAATGGGCCAAAATATTTGTCGAAATTATATACATAATAACGAGTCAAGTGTAGCCTAATTCTCAAATATGTAGGAGTTTGGCACATACTCTAGAAGATATAGCTTCCGATAGTGCGGTCTCGTGAGATAATACTAACGTGGTTTTTCGCGCGATTATTTAGAAGAAGAGACTGTACATGTTGCCGGTCGGCTTTGTAGACACTCTATCCTTATGTGCACTGTCTTTGAATGATGGTCCAGACAATGAATTTAGGAGAAAAGATTGCACATGTCGTAGACACCCAATCGATATTTGAGGGTTTTTTAAATTTTAATGCGGATAAAAGAATTGTATTATTCAACGCGACAAAAACTAATTCCTTACACGTCAATATATTTCTCTTAGTTGACATCATCGTTGATTTTTGCTACCATTATGATAATTTCTAAAAAGGACAGAATGACTGCAACACATCTTATAAAAGCTAATACACATATACAATAATGCTAAAGTACTACCTTGCAATAGAAGCAATAAATTATTTTTAGAGAGGAGTAGATGATTATAAATAAAATAAAATAAATAAAAATATTGCATAAAATAAGCTTACATGTCTTATTTTATGCAATATTTTAATATGTAAATTAAAAGTTACTTTTCCCATTAAATTCTGATTTGTATAAAAAATAATAATTTGCTCAATCTAACTTTTTAATAAGGCTCGGTAAAAAAAACGCTAACACATAAATTAACACATAATAATAAAAACAAATCGCGTGACCTGTTTATATACATTTAATTGTGGGTTTGCGATTGATGTCTTCTCATACAATTCGAAATATGTGTCTGCCATGAAAATATGCATATATAGTGTATATACATACGTGTATATGGCGACTATTTATTCGATTTCGAATATAATCACTTTTGACGTACTGATGTGATATTAGTGTATATGACCCCAGGGAGAGGCGCGGATATTGCTCTTCAGAACTGCCAGACTTTTACAAACCATACCACAGATGTAGCAGGTGTTTTGATAATCTGAGAGGATTCCATAAATGAAGCCACCACTTTTCTGTGCTTAATTTTGCAAAACATGCACTCATTGGTGATTCAACAATAATACGCGTGGCATAGTTACATAGTTGCACGCTTAGCATCTTAGATGTTCCGTGTTTCCCCTCATATGTTGAAGGTGTCACATCCCGTCTCTTCCTCGTTGCCTTGTTGCTAGTGCTCCATTTTATTCTGTTCAAAACTCGTGCTGCCTTAAAAAATCACATTCCTCCACCTTGACCTTTTATTCTCTCGTATATATATATATATATATATATATATATATATATATATACATATATATATATATATATACATATATATATATATATATATATATATATATATATATATATATATACATATATATATATATACATATATATATATATATACATATATATATATATATATATATATATATATATATATATATATATATTAAGACAGGCTTCATTAAAATCCACGGAGTTCTACGTTTTATAGATTGTCTTGGTAAGTAGTTCGACTCTTCGAGCGATTTTACGATCGTGTGGTAGTAGCTGGTGCAGTATAGAACTCATCGTTATGGTTTGGGTCAAATCTCGAGCGCTTTCGGACGTCTCGTCCATCTCTAGGAGGTTTATTTTAGCTAATGTGGGTCTTTTTTCCGCTTCCATTTTTATAGCTTTTTTTTCTTCTTCATTCTCTAATTTATTTATGTTTTATTGATTTACATATGTATAGATTTTTCTTTCCTAAAAATCTATACATATTAGCTAAAATCAACCTCCTGAAGATGGACGAGACGTCCGAAAGCGCTCGAGATTTGACCCAAACGATGGGTGCTATACTGCACCAGCTAGTTCCACACGATCGTAAAATCGCTCGAAGAGTCGAACGACTAACCAAGAAAATCTCAAAAAAGCAGAACTCCGTGGATTTTAAAGAAGCCTGTCTTAATAACAATTTGCTGACAAACTATACGTATATATATATATACATATATATATGTATATATGTATATATATATATATATATATATATATATATATATATATATATATAAATATATATATAACTGATTAAATTAACATTTGTTTCACTAAAGCTTTTTTCAATATAGTCTAATAACACAAAATTCTGCTAAAATATCCGTAGGTTTTGAGATGTAGGTATGTTTGAATTACCTCCCTATTAAATTACTACAATAAACAGTATGTTGCAAACAACGCATCAATTTACCAATGTTTTACAAATGTTCTTGCTATAATTGTCAACCTCATTCAATGTAGGTTCTATGATCCCGCTATTTTCTATGTGCTATGTATTACTATCCCCCTTTGTTATAGATAAAAGTTTATATCAGTACAGTCAGTAATGCTTTTTAACCAACATGAAGATAAGAAAATTGATTAAAAGAGGAAAAAATGTACATTTTTAATTTAGTTATTTTTCATATAACTCACGATAGACGCTATGTTATTTCGATGGCCAGTGATTCTTTTATGGAAATCGCTCCAGACAAGGCATGAAGTACCTTGATGTACGAGGCAAACAAGAACAAATATCATTATCGGAAAGACAGGAGACACCTATTGGTCTTATTCTTGAAAAACCATGGTTATAGCTAGGAAGAAAATAGTCAGCAGGAAGAGAGTTCCACGAGCAACCAAAAACAAACATGATTATCGCAAAGACAGTAGATGTCTATTGTAAAGACCAAGGTTAAAGGTAAGAGGAACACAGTCAGCAGGAAGAGAGTTCCACAAGCCTTCCGTCCTTGGAAAAAAGCTACTGGAATAGGAGGCTATATTACAATGAAGTATCAAAACAACAAATTGATGGGGACCTACATACCAACGAGTCAAATAAGCTGGATCAAAAGAAGCGGGGATTAGATCACATAATTCATAAAAACACATACCATAATAGTATTTATAGAAAAGACTGAGACTAGCAACATCAATTATGTTAGAGTAAGGGCGCAGAAAATAAGCAAGGATAGGACCAAACAAATTACAAATGCGTTTCTGCACCTTATCAAGAACCCTCAAATGGGACAGAAATTCACCAGCCCAAATATGACAACAGTAATCCATGTATGGTCTGATTGTAGATTTGTAGAGATGGAGAATAGGCGCTGTTGTGAGAGAGAGAGAGTTTAAAGCGATGAAGAGAACTGACTTTACGAGAAGCAGAAATAGCAAATGTTATTCATAATCTACTTTTGTATTCGAATTTGAATATTTGAAAAACACCATAAAAAAGCCCAAGAAACACCCTCAAAAAGGTTCCTAATTACTATCGGCGCATTTGATACTCATTTAAAATAAAAAATATGCGCGTATTTTATAAGAATTTAAAATAAGTTGCTATGCCGTAAAACACCACAAACTGCAAATTAATAACATGCAAATTAGTCAACCTTGCGACTGACATCGAATATACATAAGCAGTATATAAAATGATGGTGTGTCTATTGTGTAAAGTTAAATAAACTTATACTTTGTACTAGTCGAGGATACGTCCTCAACAATCACTTCAAAAAAATGTATAACTGTCGGCTGAGGTATGGTCAGTCTCAGGAGGTCCACCTTCCCAGACGTTACCTTCTCTTTGAGTATGTCTTAAAATCGCTTTTTGTAAAAAATACGAATTTGATATGCCGTAAAACGAAACAAACTACAACATTATAAAGGCTACTCAATGCTTTGTTTTCATGCCAGTATGTCTTAAAATCGATGTTTGTAAAAAGTACGAGCATTGCATAGATGGACGTTTGAATGTACAAGTGTTTATTTTCTTCTATTTATCTTCCTACCACAAGGTAATATGTGACACAAGGTCGGGAAAGTGGGGAAGAACCAACGCTCGAGAATTTGAGAACTCTGGCTGTTTAAAAATTGCCTGGGCAGCCCCGTCGGCATTCCCCGGTAGAGGCGCATCAGACAGTAAGCAATAAACTTACTCCTCCCCAAAGAAGGAAGGAAAAGCCTCGGAGGGTGCACCTCCTAGAACTGCACAGGTCCGACAACGCCCCAGACCGGCGTAAATCCAGACCCGAAGGCCTGGACAATACCGGTTTATTAGGCAGGGGTAATAAAAACCTACTTCAAGTGTTTACTTTCTAATAACTCCTACTAGTAAATCAGACAACCATGTCCGTTTATTACCATGAAGAAAATATTGCTAGAGTCTGAAAATATTTCAACGTGTACTCTTTCCATTTTAATTAACATCTGGTGTCGGAAAACCTGCGCAAAATCCGAGTCGTATTAGCCGGAATCGCGCGTCAGCTGAAGCCAGTCTTATTGTCTCGTTGTCCAACTAAAAAGAAGCAAACAATAACAATGTCGACAATCTGAGTTGATTATTTGTTTCGACCAGCGACATGACGCATCTCCAAACGTAATTATCCAAACAGTCTCGTTTGGTTGTCAGTTACAAAAGACACAAAAATGTCTTATCACGAATGCTTCACAATGAAAGAAAGTTATTTCATTCCTTTTAAAGCCGATGTGTGAGATATTTAATCTAAAATGGCAAATAACTAAAATCAAAAGAATAATCGATTAGATGCATTCATTATTGGGCAGAGATCTTCTGATATAAAACACTGGTATCATTTCATTTGACGTTATTTTATTCAAACTAAGGCATAAGAGATGTTTTGATTTCAATGTGTAAAAGGACATAGAAAAAAGTAAGCGCCAGAGATGGCCTGATTAATAACGTCGAAGTTAAAATCCTAAAGTGTTCATTGAGTGTAATAACTAATTAAGGCGTTTGAAAATGATTGTACTGTCTAAAATACGCATTTTGTCACAGGCGCATTAAAGTGAATACAAGAGGAAATTATATGAAAGTATTATCTTCATATATATATATATATATATATATATATATATATATATATATATATATATATATATGTCATGCCCTCCGTTCAGTCCAGAGAGATTATGGCAACCCCTGAAAGAACTAAAAGCGAACTTTTAGGAAAGGTAAACCTATTGTGAAAAGTATACAGCTCAATATACCAGATAGAGCAGATAGATAGATAGAAGGATGAAAATGAATTAGAAAAACGATGGAGGCAGATCTTTTTTCAATTCAGTTACTCAATGCAAGGTATATTCCGCAAAAAGCAATTAATTTAATGATTTTTTTCCTTAAGCAAGGCTTTTCAAAGATCAAAATCTTATCATCAGAGGAAATTGCTGGGATAGATAAGTTGGCGAAGAGCCAAGATTTAAAATCTGAAAAAGTAAAACAAAGATTGTGGGGGAAAACAAGGCAAAAAGCTGCCCGAATGCAAGCAAGTGTCAGATTATTATTTTTAAATTTTTACTGCTCATGAAAATATTAAATAACTATATGAGTTTCTGTCCGTAACATAATGGGTGTAAGTTAATTTACTTAGTCACCATAGGATTTAAATGATCGAAACCTGTCGATATATATATATATATATATATATATATATAAACAATAATATTTTTTATAAATATTAAATATTTAAAATATACCTAGAGACATCGATGTTTCATGCTAACGCAATCTTCAGTCTAGGAACTAGTTCTCACCGGTCACCGGGCGCGAACTCCGAACACAAATCGCCACTGATTCGCAGTCGAAGATCTTACCAGAAGGCCACTGGAAACTAATTAGTAAATAAAGGGGAATTTCAACTGTAAATAGTAGAATTACTACTATCCACCAAGTAATTGAGAGTGATCTACTAGTCGGATCATTGCATATAGCTATTTATATATATATATATATATATATATATATATATATATATATATATATATATATATATATATATATATATATATATATATATATAAAACAGAAGGACACTAAATCAAGATATAATTATATTCTTATAAAAATATATCATGATTTACAGGACACAATTATATGTATTCCTATATACTTACAAGGGTACCCTGATTTTCTGGGGGTTACTGTCCCCCCTGTTTACCTCTGATCCTTTAGCATATAATAAATAACAGAAAAACGTACACTTAAATATAGAACATACTATAATTGATGCATTTGCAATACTTTGCTAATGTCGGATACTTTTATCTTTTCTAAATTAACTACTTACACCTGAGCGAATAGGTTATGCCCGGCGACTATCAATGAATTCTTGGTATTTATCCACACGCAGATGAAATATGCCTCGAGCAAAATAATTGTTACTAAGTTTTGCGAGGTAATTCTTAGATTGGATGACGAATTTTAGATATGATTACTTCTATGCCAATTTCCGTTCTTTTGGATTAAATCTAGCCAAAATTCAACGAATTGACCAATATCCACATTCCTGTAGATCGCTTGAAAATTGATGATTCTAAGACAAACCCTGCGTTTACAAAGTCAACTTGCTTAGCCCGTAGGCAAGCTCTTTGAAGAATACCGGAATTATTATAGAAAACGAATTGGTATATTTTATCACTAGAAAGTTACCATTGGATGCTTCATCAATCGACGTTGAAATTCTTACGTGTGCTTGCAGATACATTATTGTGTCATGTGTACAAATATGGTGTATTCAAAAGAGTGGCTGGTGTTAAAATATTGCCTTTAGACACACGTCTTACAATATACGACGATTCGTGTTTCGCATCTCTTCAACTGAATAGTAAAGTGGGTGTTATCGATTTGTTCACAAGAGAGTGCGCTTATAATACAACGTGTCAACAACCTGAAATTCTACCCGATCTTTTTCTGTCTAGTCAATATCATCTTCTCCCCCCAAGGAAATTGATTGAATTGGAATCATAAGACTATATCATAGGACAAGTGTGATATATAAGAGACATAATATATGATATAATATATGTCTACTGCGACTCAGAATAGTAATAACTGGACTTTAATCAATTGATTCGTCAAATAATTAATAGTTTTTACACCATAATGCTTAGGGCTGCGAATAACATCGCTTGGAGACAGAATCTCACGAGATAGCAAATCTATGAACACCTACCTCGAATATCAACTCCGGTATAAAAAGAAGAATCAGATTTACGCAACACTGCTGAAGGGGCAAGGATTAAATCATCAGCGATGTTCTTTTTATCGATTACAACACAAGGATGTGGCTCAGTGGGGAATCCGCACAGAACAGACATCCAGAAACTAACAAAACGCTCACATGAAAACCAACCAAGTGTGATGGAGGATTGGGCGAGTTGGCACGAGAGATCAACGATGATTGCGTGATACAACAACAACCTGATGATTAGTATGATAATTCAGACGAGAGAAAATGTAAATTAAAATAATAATAATAATAATAAAGGTACGGTTACACCGATATTTGTAGCAGCTCATGTAACAGTTTTGAAAAAAATAAACACGAAAAATTATAGACAAATACTGGATTGACACCATACAGTGATCGACATTGATACAAAACTTTTAAAATATTATGGGGCATCCTCAAGTGCTGAAACCAACACACATAAACATGTTACGGCTACAAACCACATGTGGTTTTAAATAGAGACGAACATAAATATTGAAAGAAAATACGAATTAAAAGAAACTGAAACTTGCAGAACTCAAATAATCTGATTTTTTCCCACAAATAACACATATATGCAAGTTTCGAAAAACACATATATGCAATGTAACAAACATTTGCTAATATACGGTATACGGTTATGACGGATTAATTTAAGCGAATTGAATTGATGTCCCAAAAAATAAAACTCCAACTAAAAACATCCAAAAGTTGAGAATACCATCAAATAATAATAATAATAATAAAAATAAAATAAAAATAATAATAATAATAATAATAATGATAATAGTAATTATAATAAATAATAATAAATAAAAATAATAATAATAAATATAAATGTGATACTTAGAAGGCAATACAATGCAGAGGTATGACGGATAGACACAAGTTGGAGCAGATAAGACATATAATGGGGGAACAAATGAAATAGTTTCACCCTTAATACAATGTGTACATACATAATAAGTCTTTCTGAACAAAAATAAGAGAACTTCTTTAATCATTGATATAGCCTGCCCCTTCGATACCGGAGTGCAGGAAAAAAAAACACGAAAACATAAATACATATCAAGATCTAAAATGGGGATTAGTTAGACTATGGAAGTGTAAAGAAGTAAAGGTGATCGTCGTTGTAATTGGAGCGCTTGGAACCATAACGAAAGGCCACCATGAATGGCTTAAACAAATTGACGAGACAATTTATTTTCCAATCCTGCAAAAGGCTTACCTGTTAGGAACGGCGAAAGTGTAAAGGTACAGCTTGAATGTGTAAGATCAAGGGAATTGACTTGATGTTCAAAAAACAACAAACAAAACCCAATTAAAAACATCCAAAAGTTGAGACTACTATGAATAATAATAATAATAATAATAATAATAATAATAATAATAATAATAATAATAATAATAATAATAATAATAATAATAATAATAATAATAATAATAATAATAATAATGAGAAAAAGAAGAAGTAGAAAAAGAAGGAGATTATACATTGGTTCATAAACACATGAATTCAAAAAAAAATAATGAAGACAAAATATTTTTCCTAAAGCTTGACAATTAGGATAATTGTTGTATTTTTAGTTGGTGATGGGCTCATCATCAGATTGTAGAGGCTAGTTAGGAGAAAGAGGTAAATACAGTTTGGTAGTAATTAATAGTAACGAGGCAGAGTAGTAAAAAGGAGTGGCCTCTTGAGCAATCTGTCCTCGCGAGACAACCTAAATTTCGTGTTACAAATGCATCATTAGTTGAATTGTTGTCCTGCCAATTTCTTCAACATACAGCTTCGAGTCACGATGTAGAATTAAAGATGGCGGAAAGGACAGACTCTTGCAGTGATCAAAACTGTAACCAACTTAAAAAAAAGCTCGATGAAGCATATGTAAGGAAACCTACATTTGATTATTAGGCAACTTAACATTATAAAAGTAGGGAAATCCGAAATTAGACCGTTTTTTATGAGTTTGGTTGGAATTATTATACTGAAACTTGATAATTAATAAAACAGTAATTAATATACATGATACGGATGTGTATGTTAATGGAAAACACTCTGTAAACGTTATTATTTTTGTCTAAAACATAAATCTAAAAAATAAAGATAGTAACAACACATGTTCTCTCTCTTCATTCTGCATATGTACAGGGTGGCTCGAAAGTCACGCATTGGTTTGTTTAGGTGATAAAAACTACAACATTTAAAATAATTTACTAGGCTTTTCTGATAAATAATACATTGACTCGGTAATTTTGATGCAGTAGTTTTTTTAAATAATATCCTTTAAATGGCTACCATTTTCGGCCTCACAAAGACGGGCTCTAGTTAGGGCATTTTCCATTACAATCCTTAGAATAACTGGCTCTTGTTCTTGGATTTCATGTCTGATATTGTTTTTAAGCTCTTGAAACATTGTACGCTTCTTCACATATACCCTTTCCTTAAGATAACCCCAAAGGAAAAAATCATGCTGTTAAATCCAGTGAACGTGAAGGCCAGTTTAAATAAGAACATCTGCTAATTAAGCGCTCGCCAAACAATCCTCTTAAGAGCGCCATAATTTGTCAGGCAGTGTGGGCAGTAGCTCCATCTTGTTGGAACCACATTTCTGGCTTGTCCTGAACAGCTGGCCTTAAAAACATTTCAACCATTTGTTTATATCGCTGTGCAGTTATCGTCACCGCGACACTTTCTTCGTTTTCAAAGAAATATGGACCGATCACTCTGTCCGAGGTAACACCACCCCATATGGTACATTTTAGTGGATGTAATTCACGCTGATGAACGGTTCTTGGATTTTCAATAGCCAATATTCTGCAGTTTTGCATATTTACGAACCCGTTCGGATGAAAATGGACTTCGTCGCTCATTATCAGCTTATGGATGAACTCATTTTGTTCTCTGGCTAATTGCTGATTGTGAACAGCATAAGCTACGCGTGATTGCAAATCTGTGGGTTGTAATGCCTGTACCAATTGGATTTTTGGAAACAGATGCTATTCACGCAAAATTCTTTGAAGTAACCTTCTGGACATCCCAATCTGAGTGGCTCGTCTTCGAGTTGAGGTGTCTGGATTTTCAGCAATGCTATCCTCAACGAGTGCTACATTTTACGCTGTCCGTACTGAACGTGGTCTGCCAGATCGTGGAAGATCACTGACTGAACCCTGCTGTCGAAATCGGGCTACAAGACGATCAGTTGTGGTCTGACTGGGAGATTGTCTGACATTATAATGCCGACGATAGGCTCTTTGGGTTAAGGTAATTGAACGATGGTTTCCGAAGTAAAGTTCAATAATTGTGGTTCGTTCTTCAGTGCTATATTTTTCCATGATAAATTATCAAGTTTATATCTGTAATATTCTGAAAAATAAGGAGAAAATATGATTAAATGTTAAAGTTGGTACTAATTAAAACTAATGCGTGACTTTTGCGCCACCCTGTATATTCTAAACAAAAATGTTAAGAATAATGTTATATTTTTTCTGTACTCATATTTTAATAATTTTTCTTTTACTTTTTCATTCACAATGTTTAAATAAATCCAAATAATGGCTCACATAATTTATTAACAGTTTGGAATACCTTTCCACGCCTGATTTTTATTTTATTTTAACTCTAGATAGAATTTGACCCTTTCTTTTTCACTGCAAATCCTCCTTCCCTTCCTATCCCGCTGTCTTCATCTTACAGACAGGATGTTGCTAGTCTCAGTCTTTTCTATAAGTAGTATTATAGCATGAGCCTTGAGAAATTCTCAGTTTTCTCTCCTGCTTCCTTTTCCTGACTTGTTTGAATCTAATGGTCGTTATGCATTCGTTGTTCAGCTATCTCTTTGTAACGTCTATTCTAGTAAATTTGGTTAAAAATCTGCGAGCTTGTAGAATTTTTCTCCTGCTGACATTTTGAATCTCATCTATATCCTTAGTTTTTCTTGAAGATTAAGTATTTACAAGCTTGAGTTGTAGACATACCGTGTCTTTCAATTAATGATTTTTCTGTTACATTGACTGGTTTCTTAATAATACATTTCATAATAACTTTTATAATAGTTCTTAATATACGTTGTGTCGGAATCTCCTGGTCGTCGTAGAAGAAGAAGAAACTCTCGTCCGTTGATCCGAAATGGGGTGATGTGTCGTTTCTCTCTGCTTCGTTTCGCCTCGCCGTGTGTCGAATTGCAAAGAACTATTAGCGCTACTCGTGCGCGCTTCTGCTAACGTCATTCGCTCATCTCGCCGCTGTGTGAACTACTTGCACTACTGTGAATCTTTCTCTCGCAGTTCTTTTGCTGTTGTGTACTCGTCGTCCTTATTCGACTACTATTTGCTTCGCTTCGTGTTAACATTTCGGGCTGCTATCTTCGCGCTGAAATCACACTTTTGCTTCAGTAAATTTAACAAAGTCTTTTGTTGTTTTAATTCGAGCCATTTTTATTTACTAGCTAATTAGCCAACAATTGAGAAGTTCGTTGGAGAATCGAGAGAGAGGCTACGCTAGTAATTCCTTAACTAATTAGTTGCTTGCACAGGGAGGGAATTGAAGATTCATTTGTGGCTCTTTATATTGGGATTCAAATCCCTTAAGCTTGTAACAGCTACATTTTATCGTTAGATGTTCTTTCGTTGGCTTCCAGGCAAGAACTGATTACATCTCAATTTAATTTTCCTACAGCGGAAAACTAACGTCATAAAATCTCGTGATCAACACGCAGCTGTGACCCGACCTCTGACTTAAGGTCACGTCACTGTCTCCGCAACCAGTGGGAAACACGGAATGACTCCGCTACAAATCGCGTAAGTAAAACCCGTCTCAAATAGATGCGTCCATCCTCATTATCCAACACTTCGTTCTCTTCAGCTTTTTACATTAAGTAGCTTCATGCCTTGTCTGGAGAGACTTCCATAAAATAATGCATTTCTCTACAACTTCTAAGACGGCAAGTAATTCATTTTCCAAGTATTATAATTGATAATAAGTTGTTTATAAATACTGACTATTATATAAAGTGGATCTAAAATTGTGTACTTTGTTTTACTCAACATGTATACTTAGTCTAGTATTGCACAAGGCCAACATCTCTGTGCGCTCTTTCAGCGCGGGCGGTATATAACACATCAATTTTCTGTATCTCTATACGGTCAGTCGAGATCCGAATTTGATGGAAGCGTTGATCATGCCCGATCAATTAAGTAATTGCATTCATTATGATACATTACAGTTTACAACGCACCTGTGTCAACGATCAACTTGCGTGAATAAATTAATATGAGTTAAGGGGTTGATTAGAGATCCCTTAATTAAATTGCGGAAATAAGGATGGCCAGTATCCAACAAATAAGGCGACCAGCACACAGGTGAGAATATCTGATATCTTTACACTTGACAACATCAGTCGATAGACGGACATCAATTATCCGATTACAGGAATAACCTATGGCATTTATTAAAAGTGTCAGCATTTTCATGAGATGCTGCGTTGGTCGGTCGGGAAGATGGTGGAGAATGCTTTAGGTTTAAATATAAATTCAATCGCTAGATATGCAGACTTCAACCGCATATCTTATTCTATATATTTTTCAACTAGTGTTTTACCACTTTTTAAGGCCAAGAGCAACTCGAGGATAAAAATAAGGGCTATTTTAAGTTATATTATAGAGTAGTACTATGAAAAAGCTCGGGAAGAATAATTATTTAACATAACGACTCAATATATATTTTTGAGATTGAACATGAATGTAACCATGTTGTAGACTAGGGAACTATTCCCGCGATATCGTGTTCCACAGGTTTTTATTTATTTGTAAGAAACTCTGATCATGGAAGTTTCATTTTATTACATGTACACATATTAATAAATGGAGATTATTTGCGGTATTGGAAGCCAGAGAAGCTATTATTGATAAGACCAGGGTTTGAATTCCAGTTAACCACACACCATGGAAATACCAATATATAAAGGGAAGACTAGCAACGTGTTTTCTCTGATGAAAGGAGTTTCAGTGAAATGATTATATAATCTCCTACTAGATATTGAAGTCGGGATCGTAATCTTTGAAACCAATAAAGAGTGGTTTAAGCGGCAGCTCTCCAGGTGTGGAAACAGTACTCCATCCTGAGCGGAATCAAATGAGTATACAGGTATCTGACTCTTAAACAAACATATATCGGTTCCTCCATATCTCTAAAATACAAAATCTATTTGCATGAAACGCAATTAAACATATTTTCCATCCTTAAACCCTGCATTTGTTTTCAAAGATTTCTGATGTTCTGATGATCAGTTTATTTGTTCAGGCGTAACTTGTTTAAATAGAAACACATATATATACATGACGGTATATATATAGTCTCGGAAGTTTCTCAACCATTAACACTATATAATAAAAAAAAATAAATAAATAAAAATATATATATATATATATATATATAAAAAACTTATAGTCTCAAGTCTTCCAGTGGAAAATCACTCATATAAGTCAATTTATTTTTTACAGTTATTATATTAGTTAGTTTCTAACACTATTTTAAGGGATCATCAGTAGTTTACCATGAAAAACTGTTTCGGGAATTTATTTATATTTATATATATATATATATATATATATATATATATATATATATATATATATATATATATATATATATATATATATATGTGTGTGTGTGTGTGTATGTGTGTTTGAAAATGACAAACGTATTTGGTATTAAATACACTAAAATATCATCAAGAAACGAGAAATGTAACTGGTTTCGTTCGGATCAACGAACGTTTCTAGAAACATCCTTAATCTGAATGAAACCGCGTTTCTTGATGATTTTTACTGTTTTTAAATTACTTTTTTCTGTTTGTCTTTTTCACACTTCTTGTCTCCCACGACATTTCTTTTTAGTATATACTTTGCATTTTATCCCCATCTCTCTCTCTCTCTATATATATATATATATATATATATATATATATATATATATGATTTGACAAGTAGGTGCGAAAAGGAAAAAGAAAATAAATCAAACCAAAAAAGAATAAGAAAAAAGAAATAAAGAAGAATATGTCACCTACTTGTCAAATCATATTTCAATGTCGCTAAAAATCTTTTCATATGGTCCAACCGGATCATATTTACTTTTCCCATGTGTGTGCTTTCAAAATAAAATTGTTTCCAAGTATTCACTTTTTCTGAAGACGTTCGTTAATATGAACGAAACCGGTCAAATCTCTTTATTTCTCCTGCATTTTAACCTGTTTTCTGTTTGTCTATTTTATCACATATATAATATAATAATTTAAAATTTAATATATAATAACAATAGTAGTGTTTCTACGATTTCTATTATTGTTATGATTTTTATTATTAATTATCATTATTATTATAAATAAACTAAATAACAATATAATTAATAAACAAACGCAATCAAAAAGAATCTATCGATATACACATAATTCCGTAAAGATGCTTATATATATATATGTATATATATATATATATATATATATATATATATATATATATTAGCTTTCTTGAATGTGAGATGATATATATAATTATTTCCACAATCAGACAACGCCGCAGCCCACAACCTATGAAAAGAAACAAACCGGAAGTCCTAGACTCGAGTTTCGCCCTCCTTTGGGCTCATCAGTAGAACACATCCGAACTCAGGATTCGAAACCCGAGTCACTTGCATGGTAAGCGAGTACTCTGTATGTGGCGAGGTAGCTCAGTGGCAGAGTACTCGCTTACCATGCAAGTGACTCGGGTTTCGAATCCTGAGTTCGGATGTGTTCTACTGATGAGCCCAAAGGATGGCGAAACTCGAGTCTAGGACTTCCGGTTTGTTTCTTTTCATAGGTTGTGGGCTGCGGCGTTGTCTGATTGTGGAAATAATTATATATATATATATATATATATATATATTTGTTTTTGTTTTTTAAAATTTATTTTCGTTTTTTTTGTTTTAGTTTTGTTTTATTTCTATTCATATTCAATTTTTATTTTAACTTTCTGTCATAAAACTTTGTGCGATTGTGAACTTATTTTAACAGGCATAAGAGCGTGGGCCCCACAAACTGCTCTCGTGAAACAAAATAAATGTTGTAGTCTAAATGAAATAAATTGTCATTTATATTTATATTTCTGCTCTATATTTTTATTGAGCACTCTCATAAACCTGGTTCAACTCCCCTAGATTTATGACCCGTGGATCTCTACCATACTCGGATTATATATATATATATACATATATATATATATATATATATATATATATATATATATATATATATATATATATATGGTAAAATGAAAAAGGAAAACCAAAAACTGGATGTTTTTTATGTGTACATCAACGTTTCGTCTTTATTTATAAGACTTCATCAGGATGATGATATAGAGAAAAGATGTCATGCAAGTACAAATACATGTAGGGTAGACATGTTGGGAGGAAAAATAAAATAAAATGAAAATAATGGCCACGTCTTGGTGGACGTCCGTACTTGCTAGAGAATAAAAATACTCGGATTATATATATATATATATATATATATATATATATATATATATATATATATATATATATATATATATATATATATATATATATATACGGGACGGGACGGGAGTTGGAAAATACTTGTAGTCCAGGGTTTCGAATCGTGTGACCGGTGATGAATAGTCGTACTTCTATGCTGATGAGTCTTGATTGAAAAAAGACGAAACGTATACGTCCATAGATATAAACAATAACAAATATTTTATATATATATATATATATATATATATATATATATATATATATATATATATATATATATATATATATTGGTATGACTCGTATTAGAACTACTCTATTTTTCATCGTATTTAGACATTTCCGATTCTATACATACTATCAACACTTTCCCAAATTCAAACAATATTTCCAACAACAGATTTGATACTGTCTTTATTAGGTAAATATATATTATACATCATTCTACGTTTTTACCCCCCGTATTTGTGTAGATAATACAATTAAATAAGCGGTTCATTTAGTCCACGGGACTAGGAACAAACACGAAACTTCACTCAGTGACACATGAGATAAATAAAGGTTTCGAAACTCTGTCTCTGAATCATCGACTCTGTTATCGGTAATCGTCTTTAACATATTGTGTAATGAGCCACACGGTGAGCGAAATGTTACTGTGTGCATAACATATAATGAACGATGAGTTATTTGTGTTTTCAATGAATCAGTCATCACCCCTGCTTGGAAAATAAATATTAGAATCATTTTCTCATATTTTCATTACAAAGTGTTACAGGCAGACAATAAAATATATAAAAATAGACACGGCGTGGATCGTCATCTAAAACTAATTTAGATACCAAATATTTTAAAACTTTTCAATTTCAGCAAGTATAATTTCAAATAAACAGATGTTAGTGAAATCCAGGAGTTCATGCAATATTTAATTAGAACCCAGCATGGAGACAGAAATGAAAACGTTGATAGAAATTGATGAAACTATTCTAAAAATATGCGAATTTCAGTTTTTACAGATAATTCCCAAAAAATCACACAATGATGTATTTCTTACTATCGTTTATTTCGATATATATGTAAACGGTAAATCGGATTATTGTTTTCCATTATAAAGCAGCTTTTATTTCGTGGTATACCAATGTATCTCTGTCTTCTTTGGTCTGAAGAGGTTGGCTCTCTGTGAAGAGTACAACCGACACATGTATGCACATATGTAACCAATAATGTTTGTACAAAATAAAAATGTATACTTAAGAACAGCTCTACTTGTTATTGAGCACATTTTATAAACACTGGAGTTTCAACGGATTTACATGTACAGAAACTAATACAATACGTGTACTATATAAAGATATATATATATATATTTGAAAATTTGAGACATCAGTAAAAAGACGCGTGAATACATATCAATAAATGACATTTATAACATTATTTTTTATCTTTTTATTTTTATATACGACGCTTTCAATGCTGTAGTCAAACTCATATCATATATATATATATATATATATAAATGTATATATATATATATGTATATATATATATATATTATCTAAAGAAGCTTTGACTCATTTTAAACAAAGAAAGAACATGCAGTTACAATTCCCTAATCGGCAGGTTATGTTTGATGACCGGCTTATACTTCAGAAAGGATTCAATAATTTAGTAGAATCGTCGATCGGTTTGAACACTGAGAAGATTAATACTTTAAGTAGGTTATACAAATGTGTTTCAGCTTGTAAATTATATCGATAACATTTCATGGTAGAACGGTACACATATTTTTTTAATTGAAAGCAATGCAGTGTGAATGATCTGACTTTAGTATTGAAATGTTATATTTTTGCATTGTTATCCTGTCGAACATAGCCTGAACATCATACCATTGATAATTGCAAATACACAACCAGCCAATGGATTGAAAATGCTCACTTCTTCTCAAGACATTTACACCACACCGAAAAATAAGGTAATTATACTTGCAATAAACCCATATGGTTAGTTTGTAAATCGATTTCTACTTCACATTACCAAATATACGTACACATAAAAATTCAACAACAAAACGTTACTAGTGATAGAACTAATTAAATATTTTATTATTTTGTAAAAAGAATTATACACAGCGGTAGATTTTGATTCACATAAACACACACATATTACAATATAAATGCCACCGTACCGAAATAGTTGTCTTAACCAGCTTATACACGAATATCAAATGCATATAAATAGCCTACGTATACTAGCAAATAAAAACTGAACACCCATATACACTGTTTGACGACTTGGGTATTTTAAACGAAATTATATATTGGTTTGGCTAGTTAAGGGTTCCGATATATCATTTCTTTATATTATAAAGCAATCAAAATAATCGATCTATATCGTAAAGTGTTAATTGAAATAAAAAGAAAGGAATCAACATAAAACATATTGATATTTTTATTTTCGAAAGCTTAGATTAAACTAAATTGTTATAGTTTTCTCCCCCCCCAAAATATTTATTTCAAATCTAAACAGAATATTTCACGATAATCTCGCGGACATCGAAAACTAAAGGAACATCATGACAATACCGTTAATATAGGTTTTCATTAAAGTAAAATATAAATGTATAAAGTAAAAATTAAAATCACAATGAAAAGACTTCTAAAAGTATCTGATATCCAGTTGTTCATTGAAGTGAATTGTTTATTTGTCTCGTTTGCCATAGTTTTGTGTGAACAGTTCTTTATCAGATAATTATCAAGGATCCATTAAGCGAAAACATTTAGTAAACTCGAATTCCGTATTTGCTGTATACTGGGAATTGTTGATGAAATAATAATTTAAACAAGTCGTACTTTATTGCGTCGTATTGTCTATACAAACATGTACGTCTACTTATTTATCAGATTAACTTGCGATTGTTGTTTCTTTGTTTTACATGTTTTTTTTGTTGTTATTTTTTAACATATTTCACCCCAGACAAGGCAGGCCGCCACTGTAGACGTAAGGGGCTACTGGGAGAAAAAATGGGAGACGGTTGGGGGGTGGGGGTAAACCTACATTGGGATCTGCGCAGCGAGATGTCTGTTTACATTAGTTTTAAATGTCTGCATGTCAGTACCGTTGGGGAAACAAGGGGCAGGAAAGAAGCTATTTGAGTAGAAAGCTCTCCGGCATCTGGGGACCTCGACAGTGAATGGATAGGATTTAGTCGATTGTCGAGTTGGTCTAGTGAACTTACGACGAGGGGGCACCAGAGCAGCCAACTCATCGGAGCACAATCCATTGAAGTTACTGCTACAACGTGTGTATTGTGATTTGGTTATTCTGTTTACTTTGTTAAATTATTTAGTCATTGTTAGTATTTAGGAGGCAACATATGGAAGTAAAAAACAACTACACTTAATAAGATTTCAATTTTACTACAGTTTAGAAGCGCCGTTGAAACGATAACTTTGAAATTTTTGAAACAGTTAACATGAAGCGAGATTTTGTTAAACAAATGAAACATTTATTAAATCATTCTTTTCTAATCGAAATTTTAGGTTTTAAAAATCTTATTCGTGGTACAGACAATGTTTTCGTTTTTTCTTCTTTTCTTTCATAGTCGAAGTCTTACTGCTTGGTCGAAGGTCGATCTTCTGGTGTTATGAAAACACTGTTTTTTTTTATTTTATGTCCGATCTATAGAGTATTGATTTACTCCTCTCCAGGAGTTAGGCACAAGGCCAGTTTTTATCTTACTCCCACAAGTAAGATGTGACCCAAAGTCGGGTCGGGAAAGTGGGGTTTAAAAATTGCCTGGGCAGCCCCGGCGGCATTCCCCGGTAGAGGCGCCTCAGACAGTAAGCAATAAACTTACTCCTCCCCAAAGAGGGGAGGCAAAGCCTGGGAAGGTGGACCTTCCAGAACTGCACAGGACAGACCCATTGATTAGCGTAAATCAAGACCCGAAGGCCAAGACAACACCAGTCTATGGGGTGCAGTATCCATCGGAACAGATACTACACTTTGATCTTAGCCAAAAGGCCAAAAAAAAACCGCATGTGTACAATGATGAGATTTAAATTTTGCTACAGCTTAGAAACGCCGTTGAAACGATAACTTTGAAATTTTAGAATCAGCTTACATGACACGAGATTTTGTTAAACAAATGAAATATTTATTACAATATATTTTCGTCTGTCAGGTTGGTCTATACTATACAGTTTATGGACTGACTTTTATACGTGTTTTTTTTTCTTGTTTTTGTACGAATGCAGAATTTTAAACAAAACGAGGCCATTTTATTTTGAGTGAAAGCATTAAAACAGTTCACTGAGTAATACACACTATGTGTGACCCATAATGCATACAAAAATGGCTAAACAATACATTGAATATGTAAATTTATTTTAGAAAAGAAAAGAACTAAAACAAATATAATAAGAAGACAGAATATAAATGAAATGATAAATTGAAGGAGCAATAAACATTTCATTTTGTTTAGACTTTCGAAAAACGGAGAGTGCAATCTGCTAAAAATATGGCTAAACATAACACTTTTAAAAGCAATATGGATTTCATTCGACTTTATAGATGCTTTGTTACGTTCGTTTGATGCATAACATCCTAAAAAGAATTATTATAAGTACATGATTTAGTGATGGTTCTTATTTTGCAAAGAAATACGTTTTTCTTTATACAAATCGATTATTCTAAAATGGCGTTCGATATATTCCTATTATATTATTTGTTTTGTATTTGTCTATTCATCCTTATTATAATCGATGTCGTTTATGACAGAGTAAAATTCTATCCCTTCAGTTCCCACTAATATCTTTCAAAAACATCAGGTTAATTAATTAAGATCTATCAGCGTGCAGTGATATATATTTGCGTTATGCTGAATAAAATCGCTTGTTTTAACTTCCAAACTATGTTTTTCTCTCTTTTTTACTTATAAATACCGCAACCCAGTGCACTTTTTTTTGTATATTCTAGTCAGGGTACCATAAAATGGCGGAATAATAAAATCCGGCGATTTGTAATGAACAATTTTGTAGTGGTTTGTAAAGACTGAGAGAATATAAAAAGTGCATCTTTATTATCAGAATTGAAAGACACGAATCGAGGTAAAAATACATTATTGTCTTGTATATACTTAATATTTTTTTAATTTATTATTCAATATTTTAATTGTCATAATATCCTTAAAACAGTTAACCTGCATCAGTGTAACCATATATATATATATATATATATATATATATATATATATATATATATATATATATATATATATATATATATATAGTCTCGGAAGTTTCTCAACCATTAAAACTATATAAAAAAAAAAAGAAAAAATATATATATAAAAAAAAAAAAATAATAAAATAAAAAAAACTTATAGTCTCAAGTCTTCCAGTGGAAAATCACTCATGTAAGTCAATTTATTTTATACAGTTATTATATTAGTTAGTTTCTAACACTATTTTAAGGGATCATCAGTTCTTTACCATGAAAAACTGTTTCGGGAATTTAAAAACAAGACAGTATTTAATTTCATGGCTTCCCAGCAGAGTTGATCAGACCCCACTTCCCTTAAAAGACAAAAACATAAACGTTCCTTATACTAAATCTACGTTTTGTTCCATATAAATGTTTTGCTAAATTATATTAGTTATTTAAGACAAAAAAAAAAAAAATTCTTTACCTGTGCTGTTTGTCTGTCTAATAAAATTTATCCGTTACTTACAAAAATGTTGCTGCATTTTAAAGTGTTTGGACGAATCCATGACACTATTATTTAAGTGATTAATGTATTATTTTTAGTTTTATATTATAAATATAAAAAACATCAACACATCAAAAAATAAAAGATAAATAAATAAATATGTATATACATATATATATATATAATACATTCGAGTGTATTTTATTGTATTTACATCCTTTCAAGGGGTCAGACACAAGGTCAACATATTTTCATTTACCTCTACCCCAGGAGAATAGACACAATAGCAGATGTGGAAAACCAATGTACTAGGATTAGCGCGCTGTGGTTTGCAAAAATTACTGCGCAGCCCCGGCTGCATTTCCCGGTAGGGGCGCCTCAGGCGATTGGCAAAACACTACTCCCTTTCTCAAAGAGAAGGTAAAGCCTGGGAGGGTTGCCCTGCTGAGACTGAACAGAACCATACCTCAGTTTTACAGAGGACGTATCTCCGACGTGTAAGAACACGCCTACTCAACCTCTGCCAGGTATTGTATTATAAGATAAGAATAACATCTTTACATAGCAACTAATTATGATACACACTAATACCAACATCTACTAATATATATCGTAATTTATTTTGCTTAGGATATGATACAACTCTTCTGCGTTATTCTGACGTAACAGTCAGATTCAGTGTCCACCGTTGAGGCTGTTATTAATGATAGCAATAAAACAACCGGAGGTTTACTCGAATGCCAACTAACAGTCATTGAGAAATAGCCAGGATGTGCGTTGGGAAAAGATGAATATTTTCCCCCGAGGACCATCTAATGAAATTAGTACAAAGGCAAAATGTGTTACTCTAAGACATATAATCGATTAATCGATGACGTTAATTGAGAGTTGAAGAAAGTCGAGCTCACTTAAAGCAATTATTTTAAAGTTTGAAACACAGCGTAAAATAAGGCGTGTCTTAGTGCCAAGGATTTAGTGACTGGGATTATTACGAATACCAGTTTACACAAATAGATGTTATGATTATGAATTATTATTTCGTACTCCAAAGATCACAGATAATTATTCGCAGTTATTTTTAGCTGCGTAAAACTAGTGGTTTTCCTTGCACTTTCAGTATAAACAAATCAACCCAGATTTATAATACTCGTCCTTCTTTTCCATGACGATTATCTGGTGTTTTCAATCTAGCCGATCATTTTCGCTGGAAATAGACAGTTTTCCTGTATACTAGTAAGTCATTATTTTTTAATGCTAAAACCCAATCAAAAATTAGGGTCAATGGACTTGATAATGAACAATATTATGAAATTTGTTTTTTTCTCGTGTGCATATACAAAGCTATTCAGCTTATATAACGTCCGTGATTCATTGCTGTCATTTAATGTTATAGAGTGCTAAATTCTTTGCTGTGCAAGGTCCGCCGAACAGATGCTATCGAGGGAGGTGCTCCATTGCCTGTGAGATGAGTGAAAACGATGTTCAAAGGGATGCATTTGATTACTAAAGAGAACGGTTCGACAAATATTTGCTGATGTTGAACTTAAAGACGACCATGTTATAGTCAGTAAATTAGCACTTCCATCGTATTATGTTTCACAAATAACAAGTTATCGGAAACAAACTCTATTCATGTAAATCCTATATGGGTTCATGTACAGATAGAAAGAATAACATTTCTTTACAGTGGTGGTAGAAAATGGGTTCTTTCTGTGAATATATTACAGAGAGCATCTAAAATTGGAGCCCAGGCAGGCGTTTATCATGAAAATATCGATAGAAGATAGAAAGACTAACAACCTCTTATCTGTTAGAAATTGACAAGAAGGCAGTGAAGAAATATCACCGTACTAGATTGTAAATTCGGTTGTGTACAATGCTAAGGAATTAAATAATGCTATCAGTGACACCTCTCAATAAGTCGTTGTAGTACTTCACTTAACGACGTATATGACGTATAGTCGTATAAAATGGCGTCAGGTACCAGGAACGTTATGGGGGAGCAGAATGATCCAATCAGCGACCTTTGCAACATATTTATGTAAGGCTTTATTTTCATAACTGGAATAACACTGAGTTAGACGAGTTTATCAATACACCTGAAAAATTGAGGATCCAAGCGTTGGTGTTTAAACGAGAGACGCATGGTTTTACAAGTGGCTGCTAAAAATAACAAGCCAGTGTTTCCCATTATTCTACGTGATCAAAGTTGAATGATGGAAAATCGTCAGGTCTTGAAACTAGTCGTCTCGTTATATTTGCCATATAGATTCAAGTCGTCTCCATTAATGTCAAAGAATGATCTCAGAATATGATTTGGAAGATCTATGATGAATATCAGAAGAAATGGTAAGATCAATAGTTGATGCTTTGGCCACTTCGCTGTTTACACTGCGTGCTTCAGACTTCTTCCTGTAAACAATTACTGTTATAGACAGAGAAATGATCTGGTGGTTGGGAAATTACTATTATATATTCCATACATGAGGAGCTTGTGACACAAAGATTTGAGCAACAGCTTAAAAAACGCTTTAGCATGTCAAAATCGCAGCCTTATTCGATAGATTCACAAGTACTGTGCGATACGTTAACCTTTTTTCCAGTACGAAATCCATATTGCTTGTCCCTAAGAAGATTGCTTTTACTGGGGTGATTTTTAACTTTTTGATGTATCACAGACTCAAGTAACTTACTAATGATACACATGGCATTAATCGGGTGTCACTGAGTTGCAACAGAAACAACATTTTATAATGATGGGCAGATCGACTAATTTTTCATGAGGGATGAAAATGATTTCGTCTTGTTTCTTTTGAAATTTGAATGATACTTATTTTCCAGTTGTCTCTCTACCTTTTCTATGGCAGTCTGAATGCTTCTTCTTCTCTTCGATCTTTTTTGTTCTCAAAATGTATATGATCACTTTCTATGGTCACAATCGATGTGTGAGGGGGGTATACGTTTATAGGATTATAGGTACTTATATAATTTCAGTTTTATTGTGCTTACTTTTTAATATAACTCATGTATAATAGTAGCTGCGTTTCATTCATACTTATGTGATTTACTGCATTGTATATTTGTCAGTAGTGATTGCGTTTCTGTGATTTGTTGTGATCCCATTGTTATGTGCGGCTGTCAGCAGTGATACAGTTTCTCTGTTCAAGTGTCCTTTACCTAGCAAAGTATCGTGCGCATTTTGGGGGGACTGCCTTATCAATATTTCATGGATTTTATTCTCTCCCATTTTGTACGATTCTACTGTTTTCCATGTTTAAAAACTATGGAAAACAGTAGAGTCGTACAAAATAGGGAAAGAGAATTTAACTTGTTTCTATTTGTAGCGACTGTATGTAAAATGTTGGTGTTTTTCATTATCTATTTCTTTCGTATATTTTCTTCTTAGTAGTATTAATAATAGTCTTCGTGGTAGTAAGCGTATTATTATTAATAAACATTTTACTACTACTACTACTACTACTGCTACTAGTAGTACTACTATTAATAATAGAACAGAATACACAAATATTACATTATTTAGTCGGGATATGTTTGATAACTATGTTTTGGGCATGTATATGTTCATGATTATAGATTGTAACACTCTAGATTATGGTCTGCATAACAAAGATTTATTTCTAACTTTAGTGCAATTAGGACCTTTAAGTTTGGGACTGTAACGTGTTATTATTATTATTAGTTGTATTATAAGTGGTAATATTAATAGAAAAAGTAGTAGTAGTAATAGTAATAGTTTAATCCGCGTTTGACTCACGATATACACAAAGGGTGTTTCATGTAAACCTTGGTTCAATTTTGTCGGATAGTTTTTGGAGCCGACAATTGTGTAATGTTTTAGTATTTGTACCCGCAATAATTTAATCAGCAGCTGAAGTATTAAAAATATTGTAAATAATAATAATAATAAACACATGGAAGCACAAGACAACAGAACCGGGGAAAATACAACCGCACGAGAGAGGCGCAAGCATAGGCTGACGTCACGAAAATTATGGACAGAGGGTCGAGGAGGGAAAGCGCAAACCAGACCTCCACTGGAAGAGCGCGGACAGCTCTGGGACCTTGGGGAGGCTTGTTGCCACTCGGGCCCCAGAGGGGACTAATGCCCCTTATCAGCGGGAAATCGTTGGTAGGTGGCTGTTGCGATTACCGCAAGGTCATCAGCGGTGATGAACGAAAAGAGGTGGAGCATACTGGAAGTCTGAGGAGACTTGTTGTCACTCAGACTCCAGGGAATACCACAGGTTGTCGGCAGTGGGCGATAACTGACGATGACCAGTGTGATAACTCCTAGTGAGTAAATAATAATAATAATAATAATAATAATAATAATAATAATAATAATAATAATAATAATAAATATAATAATAATAATAATAATAATAATAATAATAATAATAATAATAATACTATATTTATTAGTTATAATACATGCTACATTACATTGGTTCTTTATACCTAATTTATTACATATATAATGTATTTTAAATGGGATAAATGTCTATGAACATATTTACATACATAACA
>OY744541.1:12886626-12889126 GCA_963556195.1 Sepiola atlantica | reverse complement strand
AGAAATAAAATTTAAAATTCCAAAAATTTAAGAGGGTAATATTTATTTATTTGGGTACATTATTAGAACAACATTCACGATAACATAACAACAAAAGCTAAAGAGAGCCGTATGGGTAAGTCCCTCTGTGCTTGAAACCGGCGGTACGAATGTTGTACTAATTTTTCTGTACCAAAATAAATAAATAAATATATATATATATATATATATATATATATATAAATATTTGTGTTATAATGGAATAATTCCAGGAAGAAATCTGGGTAAGAGAGCTCAATGTGGTAAACAGAGCAAGAATAACGTAAAATATAATAACACGAAATTACATGATTGTCGATGCAATAATTTATTTCAACCTTGCGGTTTTATTCAAGCATCAAATTAGACAATTACATTTTTGAGACTGACAGAAAACTGAATTCACCCTCGACAATTCAAATACAACCAGAGAGAGTGGTGGTCGCAACCAATCCGAACACCTATTACAGAACGAGTAGGAATTAACATCTTATATTTAACTAAGGCAATCGAAAGGGATCTTATTGTTTTTTTTTGTTTGTTTTTATTAAAATAATAACGTCTGTGTAAAACGCACATATTCTTTCTACATTTACGACTTGGTGACATTGAACGTTCATACGCCTCCATACACACGCACACGTATTCCTATTCTTAACATCACACACACACGCCATACAATTTTTGGCAAGCTAAGTTCGGTCGAACTTATGTTTTCGGTCCGATAGGAGGAAGAGAGAGAAGAAACTAACACACGTTAGCGTGTCATCAACCGATTGACACTTGTGATGCTTTCATTCTGTCTAGATCCGAGTGATGAGATCTATTTGAAAATTATTTAAGATTATATTTTAAATGTAATATTTTAATACTCTGAATTTTACAAAAATTCATCTTACATTAATTTTATAATCTATGGAAGCCTATAATTATAGCCTACTTCTTATATATCTATCTATATATCTATATATCTATATATCTATATACATATATATATATATATATATATATATATATATATATGTATATATATATATATATATATATATATATATATATAAGAATTAGGCTATAATTATAGGCGACTCTTTGAACCGACTACGAATCAGTGGCGATTTGTGTTCGGGGTTCGCGCCTACCGACTGTCGGGAATTAGTTCCTAGACTGAAGATTGCGTTAGCATGAAACATCGATGTCTCTAGGTATTTAAATAATTAATATTTATTATATTTATTTATTAATATATTATTGTTTATCAGCCCCCCTCCCCAGAAGGGCTGGGCACTTTCGAGTAGCTTTAATAACAAGCAGTACAAATTGCTATATGCGCGATCCGAACACCGCTTCGTAAGATCACTCTAGCTCTCTGGTAAATGGCGGCCACGTGTCGCTATTTACAGTTAAAGTTACTCTATATTTGCTACCTAATTGACGATGGCCGTTTGGTTAAGATCACCGACTACGAATCAGTGGCGATTTGTGTTCGGTGTTCGCGCCTACCGACCGTCGGGAATTAGTTCCTAGACTGAAGATTGCGTTAGCATGAAACATAATTAATATTTATTTATTAAAATATTATTATATATATATATATATATATATATATATATATATATATATATATATATATCTTAGTTAATCAACGTGTGTTTTGAAGCGTTTTTCCTGTATATTTCCTTTGCACAGACTTCATGCTAAAATATTACTTAGTTTTCGGATTGAATTATATTATATGACATCAATTGTAATTTGTAATTAACCTACACATCAGTTACTTATCTCTTGTTACATTACTGTCAGCTTGCTCACTGTTCGTTGTAGACCACTTTCCTCTAATTTATCCGGTGTCTTTTGCTCCCACGCCCGTCACACTACCTGTTTAATAATGAGGAAATATTATACAACTAAGTATAAAATATAAATAAGTGATATTATAACTGTTGTGAAGTGGTACCACAGTAAATAATAAATAAAGGAAGTCAAGTCGAGGGTTGGTTTAACAAGTGTATTAACGAATTAAGAAACTGACTAGCACTTGGCTAGACAGTTACAAGACTGTGCTTTGTCTTCAGTGTCTCTGGTGACTCGCACTATTTATAGTGACAACCGGTGTAGTTTTTCCTGTGTAAGAACGGCCGGTGTAACAATATTCATATATATATATATATATATATATATATATATATATATATATATATATATATATATATATTCATATATATATATATATATATTCATATATATATATTCATATATATTCATATATATATATTCATATATATATATATATATATATATTCATATATATATATATTCATATATATATATATATTCATATATTTATATATTCATATATATGAATATATATATATATTCATATATATATATATATATATATATATATATATATATATAAGAAAGTTATATTATAACCAAAAGAAAATATCAACATAGGAAATAATACTATTTAATTCGTAGCGGT
>OY744541.1:12826626-12881626 GCA_963556195.1 Sepiola atlantica | reverse complement strand
ATTATTGTTACATAGTGTTACATATTGTTACATATGTTTACCTATTGTTAATATTGTTAATTATTGTTAATTATTGTTAATTATTGTTACTTATTGTTAATTATTGTTACTCATTGTAAATTATTGTAACTTATTGTAAATTATTTTCAATTATTGTCAATTATTTTTATTTATTGTTAATTATTGTTAATTATTGTTAATTATTGTTAATTATTGTTACCTATTGTTAATTATTGTTAATTATTGTTAATTATTGTTAATTATTGTTACTTATTGTTAATCATTGTTACTTATTGTTAATTATTGTTAATTATTGTTACATATTGTTATCTATTGTTAATTATTGTTACTTATTTTTGCTTATTGTTAATTATTGTTAATTATTGTTACTTAATGTAAATTATTGTCAATTATTTTCACTAATTTTTATTTATTGCTAATTATTGTTAATTATTGTAAATTATTGTTGCTTATTTCTCTACAGTGTATTTGTTATAAGTGCTGAAAAAAGATAAAATTTGACGTATTGAAAAAATACACTCATACGAATTTTACTATCAAACGCGCGTAAAGGATAAGAATGAACATTAAATTTGAAAATATTCCATTCTGTGTGTAAAATTAGAGATATGAAAAAGAACACATGGAAGTACTGAAATAAAGAAGTTGTTAAACTAATGAAAATGATGGATTACACTTAATTTAGCGCTTTTTCTATAGCAATTTATATCATCAAGATACGGTGTTCATAAAATTGTGCTCAATTACAATTAGATTCCTATTTAAGTATTTTACATGGGTAGGCAAAAATGGTGGTATAATTGAAATGCACTATATATATATATATATATATATATATATATATATATATATATATATAATGAAGAGTTCGAAGGCAAAACGCGATAAACGCCATTTTCAAAATTGCAAAGTTATCACTACAAACAATGTTGCATATCGACACTCGACCAAACCCCTAAATCATGTTTTAATTGATATGATATCGGCATAATTTTGCTTTGCTTTCAATTAAAATAAGCTATTAGCCGAAGTCTAGATTTTATATATTCGTCCTTTTATTGTTCAATATCTCAATTTAAACAAATTGCGTTTTGCTTTCGAACTCTTCATATATATCCACAGTAAACAGTTTCGTTGTCTTTTGCGCATCAGTGTGCTTACACCTAGAATGTGTGTCCATGTGTTGAGTGTGTGGGGGTCGTCATACCTTTTTTTGGTGATAACTTCCTCCACAAATAAAAATAATAATAAGAAGATTTACATGCAAAATCAACGGAAGTTTATTTACTGAAATAAACTATAAACAAATAGAATATATTTATTTGTGTAATGAGTTCATGAGTCCTTTCTTTAGTTTCAGGGTAAGTAAAAAGAAGAATGTCTTTTCTTTTGTTGAAATGTTCATTTGTTATAAAATATTAAAAGAGGCAATTGGTAATGTTCGCCTGTGAAATTGTAAGAAGCGCGCGAAAGGGTGAAATGGAAGAGTGATAATAAGATGCGTGTAACCTCCGGATGAAAAGTCAGTTGAAAGAGAAAGTTTGATGTTTGTGTGTGCTTAAATACTATTTGGATAGGCTCCAGCGAGCTTAAGGAGAAAAGTTTAGAAAAATATGTCTTTGGAGAAATCCCATTGGACAGAAATATCACGTGGTGTGCTCTCAACTACGTCCGCTCGTTTTGAGTTGATTTAATATATAAGGCCACATCGGAATTTGCGTGGGCGTTATTTTTTATTTGTCATGCGCCAATACAATTATATTCACTCTGCGCGCCTAAATTGTATTTATCCCAAACAACAATTTTTATTCGAATCTTAACCGTGTCAACTGGCACAAGTGTAAACACCAACGTCCGGTAACTTTGAAAGAACATCAGCAGTAATTGTGCTTGTGAAATTAAAAGATGAATACTCGAAATGTTATACTGTGTGAATTCTGGGGGCACAAATAAAACATTAGTTGAATGAACATGAGTATGATTAAAACACGTTGACACGTTTTGCTAGAGATGTGAATGTCACTCTAGAAGACAACTGAAAAACAACACTTCGGTGTTTAGAGAGATGTCCTAAGGGGGAATGATTTTTCGCGGAACAATTAACGAAAACAAATTGTAATGCTAAAAAGTCTAAACGGTAACTGTTTTCTAATACGACCGGATTCAGGAAACGGACATTAAATAGTAAAGCACTCTATTTCATAGTTACTGGCACAGCATATATATTCAACGAAATGCTGGCCAATAGCCGAGTTTAAAGTCGCAGAGGAAAGGTGACAAAGAGATCCTGTCCTTCACTGTCTGATCTTAGATGGAACGTGCCGGTTTATGCAGGTCTGCAAATACAAGAAAGTACGCCCAATATAACCAGCATCACCTTGGCATTTAAAATGGTAAACAACATTACTATAATTGATATAGGGAACACTATCCTTACGAAAAGAAGGGGGAAAACGCTTTGTAGCATACACCAAACGCAGGGAAACAGAGTAAAACATTGTAGTGAGACTGAGAAGAATAAAAGACCAGACTAACTGTTGTAAATGTTTTTATTACAAAAGAGAGCTACAACCAATAATAAACAGTGAAGAGACACTGAAATAGGCATTGGCCTAACGACATACACTGACATACGAGTTCATCCAGTGGGAGTAGGGCGTAAAAATATATCTTACATTTCACTTTTCCAGTTTTATTAAGATAAGGAGTTATTACTGTCCTCTTTCAATAATGAAATCTGTGTACTTCAAGTAAGGTTAAGAATATAATTTACGACATTTCAACTTTTATAATGTAAAGGAGTTTATAGTGTCCTCGTTCAGTAATCAAATCTGTGTACTTCCTGGAAAAAAACTTACCTTATTAATGTTCTATTTATTTAGTTTTTATTTATTTATTTTTGTTAATAGTATCCTATTTTGTAACAAAGTCCTCGTATTTATCAGGAAATGTTCGAATCCTGCAAGATCTTCGTAGTAACTCGGCATGAACTTCTCTCTCAACTGGAACTCTACAAGTTGTTATGTCTTTTCATCTGGACAGAAGGTTGCCTATTTTTCCTTTAATCTGGTAAACCTTTTTGGCTCACTAACTCTGGGCTTATAGTATTATCTACATAAATTGATTTCGGAGCCAAATCGCTGACGTTGACGGTAGTCTCGATACCAGAAGGAAGACGTAGATGGGCATAGTCAGGATTAGTTTTCAGTACCGTAGCAGGTGTCACCGGAGGATCATATTTACTTGACCTGGTATAGTCTCTTACGTATACTGGTGTTTGCCTATAGAAAAATTTAAGTACGAAAACGTAATTTATGGGTGTACTTAAATAGTATATCGAGAGTGATCATATTCGTAGATGTGCAAAGCAAAAATATAAAGACAAAAATAGAACATTTTCCCAACTACATAGCTCCATATTTAGAAAATGAAAAGTTACTTGTATGGCCTTTCATAATGTGCAGCTTAGCTTCTCAATTAGTCCATTGCCCCCCGGCTGATATTTGCTCGTTTTCGAAGTCGGAATATCCCCCCCCCCCTGTAATCAATCACTAGTTTCCTCGAACAGAAGGTCAGTTGGTCTATCAATATAAATCATATGACACGGTTTGTTGTTGATCATTATTCGCTGCTCGTTATAAATACCCGCCGACTTGGCATTTACAAAGTCAAAATTAGTCCTAGCTTCCAAGCTAATTTACGGTGGTCGTCGGGTAAGACTCTTGACTGCCAATAGTTGATTCATAAATTTTGTGACAGTTTATCTTGTCATAGTTCTGCATAGAAATATAAAGATAAAACGTGAATGTTCGTCGATTATTGTAAGTAGGTATTTGTTACCATGTATAGACCTAATCACCGATCACTTGAAATCAATGTTTAATCTTTTGGGGGGGGGATTTCATTGATGAGAATTAGATTGTTACTGGGAAAAGATTTTGTTTTTAGATACTGACCAGAAGAGTACGATTTAGTGATGCTTTTATTTTATCGAGTGAGACAGGAAAGTTTCTATCTTTGAAAAAACATGGTATAAGCGTGTCATTCGAAGATGGCATAATTTACAATAAAAGTCATGACGATTCTTTTAAATAATCAATGAGTGCATATATTACAAAAACATATCAGTAGCAGTATTTAAATTTCCAAGACGGTAGACGATGCTAAATTTAACTTTTGACAGTGCAATGCGCTAACGGTATATTTTGTCATTTTTGACATATATAGTTATTCAGAAATTATGCCATAGTTTTGCATAGAGAGAGTTTAATAGCAAGCAGTATCACTAGCTTCAGTGCGAGATATGACACGGTTTGTTGTTGTTGATCACTATTCGCTGCTCATTATAAATACCCGCCGACTTGGCATTTACAAAGTCAAAATTAGTCCTAGCTTCCAAGCTAATTTACGGTGGTCGTCAGGTAAGACTCTTGACTGCACATCAGTGGTGATTTGTGATCGGAGTTCGCGCCCGCCGACCGTCGGAAATTAACTCCCTGCGCTGAAGATTACGTAAGCATAAAACATAGATGTCTGTAAATGATAAATAATTAATATTTAATTATAAATATTATATATATATATATATATATATATATATATATATATATATATATCACGTGCATTATATTTGTTTCTATGGATGATAATCTATTCAAACTCCATTTTTATAAAAAGTGGTTAATAACAAGTAGAGCTGTTTTTAGTATACATTTTTTATGTATACAAACATTATTGGCTGCATATGTGCATACATGTTTCAGTTGTACTCTCCTATAGTGTCAACCTCTTCATATATTCTTATACATATCTGTACTTTTTTTTATAGATATTATGTTGTAACTCTTATATCACTTATTTGATTTCATTTAAGAGTTTACTATGCTCTGAGCATTATAGAATATTCATTGCAATGCTCTACTAAGACTTAGTCCGTTATACGAAGAATACTTAGAAATCCAGTTGTCCTCAAGGCATAATATCTAACCGGATCATCTTGCAGCTGCTTCATGATTATGTATGCCGCGTACCTTAGCTAGGGGCAACAGATCAACATCCAGTTCACACGACCTGCACATCCTTTAGAAATAAGTCCTGTTGAGTCATACAATAAAGCGCACATGAGTTATACACACGCTATTTGTGTTATATTAACGTATATATCTTAATAGCTGGCTATTCCGGCTCGCTATTACTTCGCATATTTCATTACTTGAAATACGTTAAACATTCATTTACATAATACACTTCTCATTCATGACGTTTTGCACTCATGAAACAGAATATTTCTCATTTATTCATATAAGTAGCTAATCATTATTATTTTGGTAATTTCGATACCAGCATACATCCAGTATGTTATGATTCCTAGAATGAATCATTTTGTTTGTCCCAAATTATCAATGCACCTAATTTGCTTTCATCCTATTTCTTTCACCTAGATCATAATTCATACTAGCTACTTTACCCGTTTTCAAAATATAGGGCTCGTCATGATGTAACATATACAGAGTAACAAATTCCTCTGTATATTCCCCTTACCCTTTTTTTTGTTCTTCAATGTTTTTCAAGCTGTTTTTATTTAATGCACTGACAGTCTTGCCTCTGCCACCCTACTATTCTCTGTGGAGGAACAGTCAAAAGTAATTCAACAAACTATTAAGTAGAAAGTTGGAACAGTGCATAGATTTTACTAGTATAGGTAGGTGTCAAAATTGTCATCTTATGGAAAGGGGTTTCTCGTCTGAAAAGTTTTGAAATGTAATTTGTCTGCTTGTTTTGTCTTTACTTTTCCTGATTCCGATAATCTAATCCGAGCTCAATAAATTGCCGAATTGTCATCACACTTTTTAACTGTACCTTCTTCTTTCGTGTGAATCAGATGATTCTGGTGTTGGCATTAGTTTCCCCGATTTTTTACCAGTTAAAAAACTTTCTGGAAAAGCATCGGGTACTTACGGGAAGGACCACGAGAAGGTTGCCAACATCCCTAAGTGAAAGTGATACTGTGGAACCGACTGGACTAAAACTTGGAACACCCAGGTCTTCATTCCGTGTCGATATCCACTAAACCACTGTCACCTCCCATTAACTGTACCTATATATATATATATATATATATATATATATATATATATATATATATATATATATATATATATATATATATATATATATATATATATATGAGAAATAGTATTGCTGTATTTTTTAGTTATGTTTACTATGCATGCTATGAGCATATACAAGTACGATGTGCATTACTTTCTTGGGTGAGATCTTCTGTTATTTTTATGAGGTATTTATGTTCGCAAAAGTTGGGCCCATAGTTATAGTGATGTTGATTCTCTTAGTGAATAGAAATTGTACAGACAAGATTTTCCTTAACAGATATTTATTTTGCTATTAAATTAATTGTAAAATTGTGAAACTTAAATTATTGTAAAGAAAATCAATTAATAATAAGATGTGATTATTGAACATAAACTTATTATTTATTTTCGTCATAACAAATAAGCAAAAAGTCCGTCATTTATTCATCTTGTTGTTTTCAAAATGTTACCGATTATTTAGTCCAGAAGTCCCCATCAACATTGATTTTATGACCAAAAGTACATTTAACCTTATTTCAGCAATAGCTCAATCTAATGTAATATATATACATATATATATTTTATATATATATATATATATATTATTATTATTTATATAGATATATGAAAGAAGAGGGATAAACATGTACGAATTCGAAATTTATTTCAACTTCGATTGTTCAATGGAAGGTGTACTCGGTAAAAACATGTTTATTATTCTTTCCTTAAGCCAAGGCTTTTCAAAGATTAAAATCTTATCATCAAAGGAATTACATAAATAGATAAGTTGGCAGTGGAAAAGGCAAAATTCAAAATTTGAAAAAGAATGTGTCATTCGTTTATCCCTCTTCTTTTATTTATCTTTATAATTGCTCTATCTTGTATATTGAGCTTCAACCATTTCACTATAGGTTCTATTTAATAAAGTATACTTTTAGTTTCATAGTGTATTACTATTTATATATATATATATATATATTTATTTATTTATATATTTATATATATTTATATTGGTTGACCCCAAAACATGGGCCCCGTGTACACTTTATGTGGTATCTCCTTGATTTATTCACCGATTGCCCTTATATAACAGGACATAACAGAATCTACGACCGTGAGTACACCAAGACCCCAGTGGGAGCTGGGACAAAGAATACACTGTGTAAAATTTTACTACAAGACAGGCTCGTTTAAGAAAACCCAGGAAAGTTTCATGCATCAGTTCGAATGTGAAAAGGCTCCATCCAAAACAGAATTAAGAACTGGGTGGACCACTTCGAGAAGTATGAGACCGTGGACAACCTACACGCTGCCAGTAAAAACCGTCCAAGCCACTCAAGACGTCCCAAGAAGCGGACTGCCGAGCTGGTCGAAAGTGTGAGAGAGTCTCTCCAGGAGAGTCCGAAAGGCTCTGTGCGTAAGCGAAGTCAGCAACTCAGTATCTCCCGTGAGACTTGCAGAAGAGTGCTGGTGAACGATATCAGGGCTTACCCATACAGAATACAGACGCTGCAGGCCCTTACAGCCTAAAACAAGAAGCAGATGAGCGCTATGGCAGTCAAGATGCTCGATAAGATCAAGGAGACACCAGGTTTCCTTAACCTACTTTGGACCTCAGATGAAGCCCGCTTCCATCTTGACGGAAAGGCGAACTCCAAGACAAATTCTTCTGGGGGTCCTCCAGACCCAATGAAGTAGCCACCAAGCCCCTGCACTCTCCTAAGTGCACGATGTGGGCTGCAATCTCGGTCGGAGGCATCATCGGACAAATCTTCATTGAAGAATCTTGCGCAGCAGTGACAGTCACCAAGGAGCGGTATGTGGAGGTCCAGACCCTCTACCAGCAAGACGGAGCAAGTTCTCACACCTCAAACCTGTCCCGGGATTGGCTGAAAGAGAATTTCGGAGGCCGAGTGATCAGTCTCAAGACTAATTTTGAGTGGTCACCCCATAGCTCGAACCTAAGCCCCCCCCCCAAAAAAAATTGTTTCCTTTGGGGCTATCTGAAAGACAGAGTGTACGCAGGGAAACGCAGAACCATCACGGAACTCAAGGAAGCAATCAGGGAGGAGATGAGAGCCATTCCTAATTCAGTTTGTAAGAACGTCATCGACAACTTCGTTCTGCGCCTCAAGAAATGCATGGAGCTAAATGGAGGCCATCTAGAACACATGCTGCAGAACGGAGAAAATAAAGGCTAAAGACCCTAGTGTTGTGATGTGATGGTTTGAATATAATCAACTAGTTCTGACCAAAAATTCATTTCATTCGGACGAAACACTAAGAAACGGGGCCTAATTAGATTTAGTGCCCGTTTTTGTGGGTCCATATATTTATATATATATATATATATATATATATATATATGTATATATATATATTTATATATATATATTGGGTATTTAGATCTGTATGGCTAGGTTTCCTTCCTCTTATCTATTTGCCTTTTTGGTACCTAAGGTACTAAAGTTTTTTTTTAATGCAACTTTAATTCCTATATAATTTTATTTCTAGCTACCATATCGCAGAATGGCACTTGGGTATAGTGTTTAGATAGCATTTTATTATTACTATTTTCATTATTATTATTATTATTATTAGTAGTAGTAGTAGTAGTAGTAGTAGTAGCATTACTAGTATTACTATTGTTATAAAGAATTTTATTTGATATGCAAATTACCATATCGCACGGTAGTCTTAAGGGTGGTAGATTATTATTATTATTTTGATTATTATTATTATTTATTTATGTATATATAATAAACATTTTAAGCTCAATCATTTAGACACTTGATTGGGGAAATGGTAGTTTGATATGTACCATTGGAGAGCCATGCATATAACTGTCCTGTTTTTAAATCTCCGAAACAGTTACATTGTAAACAGCTGATCATCCCCGTGTTAATATTGGATGCTTACGTTAAGGTCTCCTGTTTTTGTTTCACTGTTAGATACTTAATCCCCTTTTTATTTTATTTACTTACTATTATATATTTTATTTATTTATGAATTTAAACTGCATTTTCCTTTTTTTGTCTTCTTGTTTAAAATAACTCAAAGCTTCTTTAGACTATATATATATATATATATATACTTATATATATATAATCATATATTTATATATATATATTTATGTATATATATATATGTATATATTTATATATATATATATATATATATTAATATATATTTATATATATATTTATATATATATATATACATATATATATATATATTTATTTATATATATATATATTTATATATGTATATATTTATATATATATTTATTTATATATATATATATTGTGTGTATTTAGGCAGCATTTTCTCATTGATGTAATCATTGACAAAAATTACAGAATTCGCCTGTTTAATTATACCTTATTATAAAAAGTATATATATATATGTGTGTGTGTATATATTCATCAAGTTCAAATATCTTAATAAAGTAGACATACAACTATATTTTCCAGAGTGCTTAATCCAAAATAGAGCATTTAAAACATTACATAAATAAAAGTATAGCCTTACGTCAATCAACCAACGTTTCAATGCGTATTGCCGCATCTTATCAAAGGCAGTACTAAAATAAATCCTTATACCAGCATTACACATGTATAGTGGTAACACCGATGTCTTTAGTAAATTATGGGCATCTAGAGTGGAATGATAACTCAGTTTCATTTATTATTGATTATGATTGTTTGGTAAGTCATCCTTTAAACAAAACAAATATATTTTTTACATGCATCATACAAATTTATATAACTATCTTATGAAGACACGGACATCCTTGTAAAATAAATACAGTATAAAATCGTACTTACAAAATATTCTGAGTAATACATAAATTGATAACTTCAGCACTAATATTTTAACTAATGAAACCTTATGCATCGATAGTTGTTTTAGCTTTTTGTTTTTCATGTTTCTAATTTAAAACACATGATCGATTTAAACGCGATACTTATGAAATAAGCCGAAATTTCGATTTGAAAATGTAGGTTCAAGTCCAGAAAAAAACTGTATCTTATACGAACGCAACTATTATACATACAGTTTGATTTACAAATAAAG
This sequence comes from Sepiola atlantica, assembly GCA_963556195.1. NCBI lineage: Eukaryota > Metazoa > Mollusca > Cephalopoda > Sepiida > Sepiolidae > Sepiola > Sepiola atlantica. The sequence goes on along the minus strand of OY744541.1, from coordinate 12,871,435 downwards.
ATAAGAGACTTTACTATTCTGTATCGATATTGGGTAAGGATTAGAAAAAATACAGGGATCAAAGATCATCTCTCAACCTCTATTATTGATATTCCTGACCCCATTAATCAATTCCAAATGACTGAATTCTAATTAATGGCAAATCAAAATTATGTGGATGAATTTTCAAAGCGGAAATTGCAAATGCTGATCAATATTAAAATACTATTGCCAAGTCCGTAAAACAAAGACGATTTAGTGCGCAACCTACACAACTATTTCTATCATTGATCTAAATATCTCTAGTTGCCCAGCAATTGAACTGGCTAGGTCAAACAAAAGGATATCACTTGATAATATCCAAGATTGATATCAGCTTGATTGCAATGAGCATACATATTTGTATTTCTAAATAGTAATTGAGGGCAAACAAAAAAAAACTACTGTCATAATTTAAATTTCTGTTCATCTTTGCGCGAGAAACGATACACTCTTTTCTATGTTTTCAAAAAGAGAGTGTCGTGTTCCATTAGTGTTTAATACGTATGAATAGTTTAACTATCAATGAATGTTCGTGTTGAGGAGCGTTGACTTATATCTCGGAAACGGAGAGTCCTAGATGAAAGGAAAAGCGCATAATAAGAATCGCCGAAAAAAGTGAAAATGAGTGAACATTAAACTGCAGGTAGATAGTAAAAAAATCACTAGAGAAATGAAAATGATTATTTAAGGTTTAAGACAACCCGATATGAAAACACGAGATGCGAGATAATTTCAATGGATACAGCAATGAGCTCATATGCTTATATGTGTTTAATATATTAAGTACAAGCAACACCTACCCTCCCTCTTGGCAGCAATTTATTAGAAGGAAGAGCGTTAATATATTTTTTAATGTTTAGGTTCGATATATATATACATACATATATATATACATACATATTAATTTATATATATATATATATATATAAATATTTATTTATATATATACATATATATATATATATATATATATATTGTGTGTGTATTTAAGCATTTTCTCATTGATGTAATTATTGTTAATTATTTGGCAGCAATATATTAGAAGGAAGAGCGTTAATATTTCTTTTAATGTTTAGGTTCGATATATATATATATATATATATATATATATATATATATAGAGAGAGAGAGAGAGAGAGAGATATTATAATATAAAATGAAGTAATAAAATAAGGTGTCAATCAAATTTTATTAGAATTCAAAGTTCATGCAAAGCATCCTTAAGTCCTTAGCTCATGAGTTTTCAAAGATAATTAAGGACTTAAGGATGCTTTGCATGAACTTTGAATTCTAATAAAATTTGATTGACACCTTATTTTATTACTTCATTTTATATTATAATATTAATGCTCTATCCAGTATATTGAGCTTCAGTTTTTTTATCCGGATGTTTCACTAATTATAAGATATTAGTTGACGCTTATATCTTTTGTTGGATTGCTTCATATATATAGATATATATATATATATATATACATATTAATTTATATATATATATATATATATATATTTATTAATATATATATACATAAATATATATATATATATATATATTGTGTGTATTTAGGCATTTTCTCATTGATGTAATCATTGTTTACAATAACAGAATTCGCCTGTTCAATTATACCTTATTATAATAATATAAATATGTATATATATATATATATATATATATATATATATATATAAATCAAGTTCGAATATCTTAATAAAGCAATTTTGTTAAGAGTGCTTAATAAAAAGTAGAGTATTCATAATATTACATAATCAATAGTATAGCCTTGCGTCAACCAACGTTCCAATGCGTATTACCGCAATCCAACATTGTTTATAAACTTTGGTAAATGTTAAGATTAACATTTTCAGCTAAATAAACCCCCGTTTTAAAAGGAGATTCTTTTTTGTTAGGTCTAGATTGTTATTGCAGTTAATAACCTTAAGTTTGGTCAAACTGCCCTAAAACTGGCCAGATATATTTAATTTATATACGAAAAGTTTACCCACTTTTAATTATAACGTAATTGTATTTTTTGCTTTTCTTCTTACTATTAAGTTAAAAAAGGTAGAAAATTTGTGTTTTTTGGGGGCGGGGGGGGGGAGTCAGCGGAGGATGTTAATCTACAATCATATGAATCTCTATTACTTTTCGTAATCTGAGTAGATCACAGTGCTACTAAACTTTTGTTTTCCTTTGTCAATTAGAATAGTGAAAAGGTATTTGTAAACATTATAAAATAAGTTTGTTGCTAAAATTTATGAATTAGGCATCAATTAATTAAAATAAAAAAAGTTATTTATTTGTGTAAAATGTAAAAGCTGAAATAAAGAGGGCAAGAGAAATGGGGCAGAGAGAAAGCAAGCGAGACAATCACACTCTCACACCCACTTCTCTTCTTCTTTCTCTCGCTTGTAGCTAGCAAAGACAACCACAAATAAATAAATAAAAATAAAAATAATAAAATATTTTAAAAAGTGTTTTTTTTTATTTAAATTGCACCATGCGTTAAGATATGACTATTCACTACCGGTCGTACCACTCGAAACCCTCGATTACAAGTATTTTTCAACTTAAATTCAACGTCGTTAACCGCGCGGCCAATATTTGAATAGCCGATAAACAATGATAATTTAACACATTTAAAAGCGGCACGATATCTAGGCATTTTACTACTATTAAAGAAGGAATGATGCATATAAAGCAAGTGACGTCATGCTGTGTTTGTACTGCCATTTAGAGTGCTCTACTTATTTTACGAGGAGCGACAAATATATATATATATATATATATATATATATATTTATATATATATAATGTATTTGTTATGTAATTATTTTTATTGGTGATTGCAGCGTTCATTGTTTTTCTTGCGAACTACTCCTTCGATTGTCTCACTTCTTAAGTGATTAAGATGCAGAAATTGCATTATTAGTCGCCCTTAAATTTATAGGGCGTATGTCTCGTTGATATATATATATATATATATATATATATATATATATATATATATATATATATATATATATTATACGTACGTAAAAGCTGGTGATACCAGATCAGGCTGCCCTGTGGCTCCCTGAGACGAAATTCACCTACATTGACGTTTTTTGTTTTTCTTCTTTTTTTTTTTGTAAAACTTAATTATGTTCTACAAAACCAAAAACAAAAACAACAGCCCCTCTCCCTTTCTCCCTCCCCTTTTTTATTTTATTTTTAGAACTTGAAGCATAAATCTTTTACTATAATGACCAGATTCGGCATTAAATAACCCAAAAAGGGTTGATATGCCGTAAAACAAAACTACCAAACCAAAAACGATGATTAAACATTTGAAGATATAAAGAACTTGAAGCATAAAAACTTTTACTATAATGACCAGATTCGGCATTAAATAACCCAAAAAGGGTTGATATGCCGTAAAACAAAACTACCAAACCAAAAACGATGATTAAACATTTGAAGATATAAAGAACTTGAAGCATAAAAACTTTTACTATAATGACCAGATTCGGCATTAAATAACCCAAAAAGGGTTGATATGCCGTAAAACAAAACTACCAAACCAAAAACGATGATTAAACATTTGAAGATATAAAGAACTTGAAGCATAAAAACTTTTACTATAATGACCAGATTCGGCATTAAATAACCCAAAAAGGGTTGATATGCCGTAAAACAAAACTACCAAACCAAAAACGATGATTAAACATTTGAAGATATAAAGAACTTGAAGCATAAAAACTTTTACTATAATGACCAGATTCGGCATTAAATAACCCAAAAAGGGTTGATATGCCGTAAAACAAAACTACCAAACCAAAAACGATGATTAAACATTTGAAGATATAAAGAACTTGAAGCATAAAAACTTTTACTATAATGACCAGATTCGGCATTAAATAACCCAAAAAGGGTTGATATGCCGTAAAACAAAACTACCAAACCAAAAACGATGATTAAACATTTGAAGATATAAAGAACTTGAAGCATAAAAACTTTTACTATAATGACCAGATTCGGCATTAAATAACCCAAAAAGGGTTGATATGCCGTAAAACAAAACTACCAAACCAAAAACGATGATTAAACATTTGAAGATATAAAGAACTTGAAGCATAAAAACTTTTACTATAATGACCAGATTCGGCATTAAATAACCCAAAAAGGGTTGATATGCCGTAAAACAAAACTACCAAACCAAAAACGATGATTAAACATTTGAAGATATAAAGAACTTGAAGCATAAAAACTTTTACTATAATGACCAGATTCGGCATTAAATAACCCAAAAAGGGTTGATATGCCGTAAAACAAAACTACCAAACCAAAAACGATGATTAAACATTTGAAGATATAAAGAACTTGAAGCATAAAAACTTTTACTATAATGACCAGATTCGGCATTAAATAACCCAAAAAGGGTTGATATGCCGTAAAACAAAACTACCAAATCACCGTACGTAAAAGTAAACCATGGACACGTGTTTCTGGATCACAGCCGTCACCAGACTAGCTAACTTAGACAAGGTTCGAACCTTCAATATATATTTCCATAATCCAGCGTTTTACCATTGGATCAAGAGGCCCTGTCTAGATCACCTAAATATTTCATGTATTTTTATGTAATCATTTTTATCTAAATATTTTTTATTGGTGATTGCAGCTTTCGTTGTTGTTTGTTTTTTCACTACTACTTCGATTGTCTCACTTTTATGTACATATAACATAAATATATATATATATATATATATATATATAATCAAATATATATATATAGCATAGTAGATACAAGTTGAATATGTTGGCATAGTCAGGGTACTTTTGTATAGAAAGCATGGTGTAACAAACGAGTACTACAGTTGTGTACCCTGATAATGTATGCGGCCCCCACTCATTTACCTTAATGCGTTTTGTTCATTGATTCGTAATGATCGAGTAATAAGTTTAGGAGTTAATCATATGCATAAAAATCTATAAAGATATACACAAGCCTTACATTATGTAACTCTAGATATCATCAGAGAGGGTTATGTGATTTTTTTTGTTATGATTTAAATTATTTTAAAAAAATCCCTTTCGGTGTCACTTTAAGGTTTAAGTGACATCGACATGCGACAAGTGAAAGACATTCCTGTTTGTGTTTTTGGAACATTGCTTATTTCCTTCTGTCCCTCTGTCAGCTTTAATACACTTAAAATCCTATAATGGATTCTCTGCGAAATATCTTAAGAAGAAATAAAACGGAAAGAACTCCGGTTACTATACTATTATTTGGGGATCAGCTTGAAAGTTGAATTTGTTTTTCGTTGCAATTTTATATTTATTTTTTTTCTTAATATCAAGGACAAAAAAAACGGAAAATAAAAATAAATTGAGTTATTTAAGACACAAACAAAAAAATGTAGAAATAAATATTTTATATTTTAAAAGCAAACAAAATCCGCACAAAAAGGGTAGCAATGAACAATTCCCGATCGACAGGCATTTTGAGTTTTCATTTCAAATAAAAAGCTTTTATTTTAATTTCTTACTATTTTATTTTCTGTTTTTTACTCTTCGTAATTGCATTATCAGAATGTCCAACTGCCACCTAAATACGTTACCCTAATGCTTTTACATGCGCATTGATTCATTCGCAATGTTAGGCATATATTGTCTTTTAAACATATTTAAAAATTCCAAAACGTAACTAAAAAAATGAAACAATTTGTATTTCTATAAAAACAGGGATTTTCAGACATAAAACTAGCTATTTTCCTGCCAAAATCAGATCATGTTTTTACCGATTTTAAGTAGTCATGCTTATGGATACTTCAAAATCGATGCGGAATCAATAACATCGCTAGGTAAGAGCGGAGATGGCGAGTTTCTATTCGTGGATCACGTCTTCAAGAAACCACGGAACTAGAATAAGATGACGTTATATAAATGAAGAATTCGACTGCAAAACGCGATAGACGCCATTCTCAAAATGACGAAACTATCACTACGAAAAGTGTTTCATGTGAACACTCGACAATACCCTAAAGTCATATTTTACATAATATGATAAAGCCATAATTTATCTTTGCTTTCAATCAAAATAAGCTTTTAGTTAAAGTTTACATTTAATATATTCGACTGATTACTGTTTAAGGGAGCAATTTAAACTAATTGGATTTATCGCGTTTTGCATTCGAACTCTTCAAATGTATTTAATACTATGTGCAAATCTTTAAAGATAAGATATAAATTTTTTTGTAGTAATATAAGAGCAAAAGGTCACTGAGATTCCATGTTAGTATGGGAGTGGCAGTGTCTACTAACTATAGTATGGGAGTGGCAGTGTCTACTAACTATAGTATGGGAGTGGCAGTGTCTACTAACTATAGTATGGGAGTGGCAGTGTCTACTAACTATAGTATGGGAGTGGCAGTGTCTACTAACTATAGTATGGGAGTGGCAGTGTCTACTAACTATAGTATGGGAGTGCAGTATTTCTTTGGTAGACGTTCCTTTCTCACAGAAGAAACGTTGCTAGTCTTTCCCTTATTCTATTACTATTTCCATGGTAGGTGCTCAACTGAGCTTCAATCTCTGTTTCCCCCTCCCTGTAAAACTTTCTCAGCCAGAACTCGTTTTACTACCACCACTGCAAAGAACTCTCTTTTATTCCTCTATGTATCGAAAATCAAACGGGACTTCCATGTACAGAGTGTCTTTCTAAGAACTTCCCAACTCTGGAGCACGTTACTGCAGGACTATTTTCCTACAGACTACAACATGGTCGTTTTCAAGTCACATGTCAACAAATGTCTATCGAGTTCTATGAATTAATCATAGTTCTCAATCCTTTTTCCTTTTTGTTATGGAAATCGCTCCAGACAAGAGATGAAGCAAAAGGTCACTATGAAAGATACTTATTAAGACAATGATGTTTGTCTCTATTTTATATTAAAAAGTACTAATTCAACTGTTAATTCTTCTATCAAATATTATGATGTATAAACATTATTATTGAAGTTATGGGGATGACTTGAATCATATCTATAATACAAATTAGGTGGAAGATGTGACAGCAATTTTCTCAGTTATTTGCACTATAGTCGCAGACAGTTTGTCAAGAAAGGGAAAAGAATGTTTGCCCATATATTATGCAAACCTTCAAAATATGTTAAATTAACGGACGCACTTTCTATTCAGAAAGGAAAACAAACACACAATGCAATGCTATTCTATTAAAATTATGAAGATTTGGTAGTTTAGGTTTCTTTTGCGGCATATCAACACTTTTCGGGTTATTTAATACCGAATCTGGTCCATTTTGATGAAAGTTTTTATGTTTCAAGATTTTTATATCTTCAAATGTTTAATAATGGTGTTTGGTTGAGTGAAAGAGGGGGAAAAGAGGGGAATGGGAAAAAGAAGGAAGGGGGGATTGTTGTTTTTTGTTTTGGATTTTGATTGAGTTTTGCAAAGAAATAAAAACAAAAAACATCAATATTTGGTGCATTTTTAGGCAGAAAGTCAATTACTTCAGACAGCCTGATTTGGTAGCGCCAGTAGGTTCTATTTGACTCATAGATTGGGCCCTTACAGGTACTATCACTCCGGGCGAGAGTGGACCTGGGAGCAATGGCAACTAAGGGGGCAACTCCACATTCCCCCCAGCTCCCAAATGGAGACCTCACCATAGAATATCTTTTAAGGTCATACCCAGGACCAAAATTATGAGGAAGTCTCTAATATACATATCGACATCTAAATAAGGACAAAATACCGCTGAAACTATATCAATTCCTGACAGCATATACCACACTTGTACTTAATGTAAAGAAAAGGGTGTGCTCTATATTTTTTATTGAGAGTAGAAATTCAATAATTTGACTGCAAATCTTTCTATTAAATAATAATAAGCATGAAGAATGTATATTTCCCTTTTTCCTATTGATATTTTAATACGTTTTCTGCATCAGTTTTTACTTATTACATTTGTGTATTTATCCGTTGTCGTCAGTTAATTGAAATGTAAATGCGTGTTGTGATAATCGTTGCTGACAGTAGAAATTGACAAAACTGATTGAGACAACTGATCACGTGCATAAAGTAGGGGAGAATGAAGAGCGCTTATATGAAGTATAAACAGTACCATATTTTTGTAATATATTTTAATACATAATCGGGATGATGTTAAAACCTACTTTAAAATTAGCACAACATATTATATGTTTTTATACAAATAATATAGAAAATATACTTAACCATTATAACCTATGCTTCCGTGTGGATATATACTCTCTTTCGCAAGAAAGGCTTCCAGATAGTGTCATCATCTTACATACAGCTTCTAGTATTCCAAAAGGGTTGCCCATCTGATACTGACCAGGTTTAACGTTACTTAACTTCTTTAATCTAATGAGAACAGGAGTGCCAACGTGAATATAGCCGTATAATGTTTTATTTTAACCAGGTATGCTACACACAATGTGTTGAACCTTTAGTTTATATTATTTCTTGCACAGGATCTTGGCTCAGAAAATAAAAGTTAAAAGTGTTATCATTTCTCATATGAGTTTTTTTTTCATGTATGTTTTCGTGTATTTTGACTTGCCTTTACCTTTGTCAAGAGCTAATTTTGAACTTTTTCTATCCTCTTTTCCCATGTCTTTCGATCGAGGTTTTTTTTCTCCCTATTACTACTAAATGAACAATTTCTCTGATGAGCAACAAAGTTAAGATGGAGACTATTTATTTCTATTGATTCTGCTGCGAAACGCGCGTAAGATGTACAAAAAACATTGAATTTGGAAAAGAATAAACATTGCTAAATTAAAAAATACAATATAAACATAGTAAAAAAAATGTGTTGCCTGTGAGGCAAAGAGGAATTCCATGTATTCGCTTATATATGAAAGTAAAGAGATTGAAAGAACAGAAGAAATATTTGCCAGCAGAAAAATTGCAATATTTTAATAGTAAACTAGTTCGGACAAGCTGTCGCTTCAATAATGGTGCACGCCCTTTTCAAATATATGATGCAGAATCCCGACTAGGTAACTACACTTCGCAATCAAATCAATCTATTAGACCTTTTTCATATATACATTCCAATTAAAATATTAAGCTACGCCGAATAAAATCTAAATCTTTACAATTCGCTTGACAGTATTTATTTTGATGATACTTAATGTTAATATAGTGTTCTTATTTATAGCGTATTCTCACCTGACACCCTGCGGATATTCTCCGAAATCATGGCTACGCGATCACTAATTGAAAACAGTCACCAATAAAAAAGTGTTTATACATGTCAGTTTACAAAACTGAAGCTGTTAAGCACGTGAAGTGTACCCGATGGTGGTCGTGGAATCAGTGGAACTTAGCACACTATCTAGTTGTGTTTATATCATTACATGTGCGTTTTGAAAACAGCACACATTAACAATCATGGAGAACGCACCACGTTTCTGTGACGTCTCGTCGTCAACGTCCGAGTATGGTCTCGGAAGGAACCGAGAGTTTACGAAACTATTAACCAATCAGGTTTCAGCAGGCATTAGGCAATCAGGTTGCAGCAAGCAGACGATTACTTTTGGAAGAAATTAATTTCTACGATCTGCAGTGCGTTCGAAAAAACAAATGAATTTCTACGATCTGTGTCAGCGCGTACAATCAGCAACGATCACTTCTTGCGAAAAACTAACCCTAACCCTAGACGTTAAACCTACGGTAAACCCTAAACCATAAACCCTATCTCTAACTGAGAAAAATATTTTTTAAAAACATTGAAAAAATATGAAAAAAACAACAAACAAGAAATTGGTTAAAAACAGTAGTTTCGTAGCTGGTTATATAAAAAAATGATTTTTTGCAACTTTTGTGTGCACAAAATAACATTTTAATTAAAAAAACATTTGATTAACCATGATTCATATAAACAATAAAAATAAACATCTAATTAATAACAGTATGGTTTGTTCGTCCTTTATTTTTATATATGTGTTTTACTTTGATTTTCTTCGTCTGAATCTATCGTCTGCCAGTCTTCAATTTATTATTTGACAGTTTTTGCCATTTCAATTATCTATACGAGTAACTACAAACAATATAGGATATTAATTTAACTTGTGATTTACGAGTTTGAATTAATAAACATCGCAAAATATTTTTTGTGCGGCAGACGTAGTCTATCACAGTACAGTAATAAAGTTGTTCCAATAAGTTCGTGTTATTGCCATAAGCGAAATGACTAGGTTAGATGTTGTAGAAACAGGTTGGATGTTTACTCCGTACGCCAAGCAATTATCTAGTATATATATATATATATATATATATATATATATATATATATATATATATATATATATATAAATTGTGGAATGAAACAGGGTCGTGACACACGTAACACGGAATATTTATAGGAAGTAAAAATGCAAATCGCCGAAACATGTGAACCTAAGGTACGAAAATTGTTTATCACAGTACTGTAATAAAGTTGTCCAATAAGTTCGTGTTATTGCAATAAGCGAAATGACTAGGTTAGATGAGGTAGAAACAGGTTGGATGTTTACTCCGTACGCCAAGCAATTATTTAGTATATATATATATATATATATATATATATATATATATATATATATATATATATATATATATATATATATATACAATATAAATTGTGGAATGAAACAGGGTCGTGACACACGTAACACGGAATATTTATAGGAAGAACAAATGCAAATCGCCGAAACATGTGAACGTAAGGTACGAAAATTGTCGCTGATTCGTTGGTGGCTATTTCCATTCAATATGTTCATTCCTAGATTTACACGTTCATAAACATTTGTAAATGTCCGATATATTAATTATAATTAACTGTTCTGAATATCGATATGAGGTACTTAATGGGAAGTCGAATATTGACAAAGACATGGAGAAACTTATATATATATATATATATATATATATATATATATATATATATATGTGTGTGTGTGTGTGTGTGTGTGAGTTCGATACGATATTGAAACAACTCATTATGTTCGTACATTTATTCAGTTTGATAACATTTACCTTAAAATCAAAGTAAAATTAAAATACACACAAGATATTTAATCAGTCGTATCCTTAGAGTCATCAAGTAAATTAGATATATTTTATCGTATTATCTGTCGTTTTATTTCAGTTCTTTATAGCCGTTCCACATAAAATTTAAACAGCACACTTTAGTCATTTAATTCTGAAGCTATATATATATTTATATATATATATATATATATATATATAAATTCCGTAGAATATGTATAAACGTATATATATATATATATATATATATATATATATATATATGTATATATATATATATATATATATATATATATATAACGATTATAATATATATTAAAATGATTTAAGAAAAATAAATAAATAAAATACATGTACATATATATACTTTTAAGTTTTAAATATTCTTAATATGAAACTAAATACAATATAAATAATAGAAATCTATTAATAATGGAGTTTATGTATCTGTCTGTCTGTCTGTCTGTCTGTCTGTCTGAAGCCGAAACTCCAGTATGACTATTTTACTGAAACTAATCTTTTTGAAATTCATTATATACTGTCACCAAAAGTAGTTCAGACACCAGATGGGTGTGGCCATTAACATAAGTCATTCATTTAAACCTTCAATTAAATTCATATTTACAAATATAAACTTATAACTGCTATTATCAAATTTACATATGTATTTACAATATTTTCCGATAAGGTTATATAAATAAATATTATTCATACAATTAATTAAACCCATTTTCATCATAACCGGCGTGTTTTCTAAACCATTTCAATGCGAGTACTGTTAAAATTGCAAAGTCATTGGCTGTTTAATAAGTTATGTCCTCCCTCCCTCCGGTAATTAAATATGGCGATCTGATTAAGCAGCAAATTGGCTGTTTAATCAGGGGTGTCCTCCCTCCCTCCGGTAATTAAATATGGCGATCTGATTTAGCAGCCGATTGGCTGTTTAATAAGTTATGTCCTCCCTCCCTCCGGTAATTAAATATGGCGATCTGATTAAGCACCAAATTGGCTGTTTAATCAGGGGTGTCCTCCCTCCCTCCGGTAATTAAATATGGCGATCTGATTAAGCAGCCAATTGGCTGTTTAATCAGGGGTGTCCTCCCTCCCTCCGGTAATTAAATATGGCGATCTGATTAAGCAGCCAATTGGCTGTTTAATCAGGGGTGTCCTCCCTCCCTCCGGTAATTAAATATGGCGATCTGATTTAGCAGCCGATTGGCTGTTTAATCAGTGGTGTCCTCCCTCCCTCCGGTAATTAAATATGGCAGTCTGATTAAGCAGCCGATTGGCTGTTTAATCAGTGGTGCCCTCCCTCCCACCATTTAATTAAATATGGCGATCTGAGTAAGCAGCCGATTGGCTGTTTAATCAGTGGTGTTCTCCCTCCCTCCGGTAATTAAATATGGCGATCTGATTAAGCAGCCGATTGGCAGTTTAATCAGTGGTGTCCTCCCTCCCTCCGGTAATTAAATATGGCGATCTGATTAAGCAGCCGATTGGCTGTTTAATCAGTGGTGTCCTCCCTCCCTCCGGTAATTAAATATGGCGATCTGATTAAGCAGCCGATTGGCTGTTTAATCAGTGGTGTCCTCCCTCCCTCCGGTAATTAAATATGGCGATCTGATTAAGCAGCCGATTGGCTGTTTAATCAGTGGTGTCCTCCCTCCGGTAATTAAATATGGTGATCTGATTAAGCAGCCGATTGGCAGTTTAATCAGTGGTCCCTCCCTCCCTCCGGTAATTAAATATGGCGATCTGATTAAGCAGCCGATTGGCTGTTTAATCAGTGGTGTCCTCCCTCCCTCCGGTAATTAAATATGGCGATCTGATTAAGCAGCCGATTGGCTGTTTAATCAGTGGTGTCCTCCCTCCCTCCGGTAATTTAATATGGCGATCTGAGTAAGCAGCCGATTGGCTGTTTAATCAGTGGTGTCCTCCCTCCCTCCGGTAATTAAATATGGCGATCTGATTAAGCAGTGGACGTTAATGTGGCACGTTAAATATGTAAACAACAACGCTTGCAAACACCGTGCTCAGTTTTCCATTTTTAAAACCGTCCTAAGTTTGTTTATTCTTAGCCATTATGTGTTAAAACACAACTTTATTAAATCAAATTGTTTAATTAAAATAATAATTGATTTAAAAATTACTATATAAAAACGCGCGCGCGCACGCCCCGCCCCCCCCCCACACACACAGTTCAGGTAAACTTTTTCTTTCCGAGAATTAAAAAACTTTTCGTGTTTACTGTATTTGATTTCTTAATACTTTCATATCGAATATTATCATTTTTTCACGACCTCAACAGAATTTATGATTCCATGTTTTATTTATTAAAAAAAAGATGTGATTTTTTTTTCTTTAATGTCAACAAAATAAACTAACACATTGTACTGGAAAACTATACAACTGATTGTAGAATCAAATTGTTTAATTAAAAAAAGGTCATTAAACAAACACCCCCCCCACACTGTGTTCACTGTATTTGATTTTTTGGTGCTTTTTCATTTTAGGACCCACGCTAACTTTGACCCCGTCGTTACAGTTAGGGTTACGTTTGTTTTTTTTCCTTTTTAATTAAAAATATTTACATGTATAGGGGGGGGAGGATTAAAAAATTGGGGGAAGGCGGTCAAAAAAATTTTTTTTTCTCAACTAAAAAATATTTCTATGACTGGTAATATAAAAAAATTGAGGGGGGTACAAAAAAAATGTTTTCTTTCTATTTAAACTACAGGTCTTTCTATTTATGGGCGAGGGAACAACAAAATCGGGGTAGGGTCGAATTTTTTTTCTTCTTTATTTTCAACTAAAATATTCTTGGTCATAAACACAGAAAATCAATGTCTAACCACCACAGAAATATGACTGGGGCTCCATTGGCTTACGCGTGAGCCTTCATTTCTGATGCGTCAGCCTAGCAAAAATATGCGACCGGAGGGAGCATATATTTGCTAGTGCATATAACTATAAATCACCTAATAAGTATTGTAATTGGTTCGTCCGAGCACTATAAATTACACCAACACTTTTGTAAATACCGGATACATTTTCTTAGACACAGACCAACAGCACAGGTAAGGGGGACATTTTTCAATAGTAAAATAAGTTAACAAAACATTAATCTGGAACAAAACTTAGATCTAATAATATACGGACGTTTTTGTTGTTGTTTTTTAAGGGAAGTGGAGTCTGATCAACTCTGCTAGCAAGCCATGAGATTGCTTTTAAATTCCCGAAACAGGTTTTCATGGTTAACAACTGATGATCCCTTAAATAAATGTTAAGACTAGCGTAAATTCTTTGAAGCAAACTAATATAGTGACTGTAAAAAGTAAATTGACTTACAAGAAAAGTAATTCTCCACCGAACGACTTGGGACCTAAAATGTATGTTGGGTGTTTCACCTGGTTTTAATGGTTGAAATATATATTTATTTTTTAACTTAGTTCACCCCAAGTTACCACTGCAGATGTGAGTGGCTACTGAGAATTAGGGTGAATTTTGGAGTTGTGCGGTTGGATGGTTGTTCATATTAGTTTCAAATGTCTGCATATCTGTACAGTCAGGGAAACAGGGAACAGTGAGGAAGTTCCAAAGGCCGGCAGCTCGAGGAAAGAAGATATTGAAGTAAACGGATGTCCGGCATCTGGGAACCTCCGAAGTGATTGATGGGATCTAACCTATTGTCGGGTTAGTCGAGTATATTTACATCGAGAAGGCAGGAGAGCAGCAAGTTCATCGGAGCACATTCCATTAAAGTACTTGTAAAACAAGCACGAGGATGCATCATAGCAGCGATGGGAATGGGATTGGACCTGGGTTTATAGTGAGGGACCTATTAGAATAACGATTGTCCTACCTTGGCTGAGAGGATGAGACTAGTGGATTGTGTACACGCCTAGATGTGACAACAATACTCCATGCATGAGCAGTTGCTGCTTTTGTAGAGATATAGGATACTCTCAGGTGTGGCAACTTTTCTAGTTCGGTAGAATATATATATATATATATATATATATATATATATATATATATATATATATATATATATATGTAAAGGAGTAAGGCTACCAACATTTGTAGAATGTTTTTTTCAACATTTATTTATTATTTTGTTGTTTTTTTCAACATTTATTTATTATTGTGTTGTTTTACCATTTTATAATTTTATATAACGCGTTTCAAGCGGTGGTCCGCTTTCATCAGATATGAAAATCCTTATATATATATATATATATATATATATATATATATATATATATATATATATATATATATATAGGTATATATATATATAAATAATTATATCATCGTTCTTCAAAAGTTTCACACCTAACCACAACAAAAACCTCTCCCACCCTTATACCATTTCAATTATATTGTCACCTCCTATTTTACAAGGTGTCTTTACCATTTTGGATCTCTTTCTCATCAACCATAATACTACCTACATTTTGAACACACGGTTTCCACCTACTTCTTTCCCTAGTCTTTCAAAAGCCATGCCCAACCTCACCACAACAAAAATCTCAGTCCCCTTCAACCTCTCCAACCCTAAGGCCATTTCAATTATATTCTCACTCTTCCCCATTTCATGGCTGTCTCAATGTTGTCCACTTAAAGCTTTTCATATTCATTTGAATTTTCCTCGACCATTGACTCTCACATCCTGGACTATTTGGGTTTCATGGTAGCTACGGCTGCTATATCCCTTCATCTTACCACTATGTCAAACCAAACTTCTATATATTTGCATGACATTTTTCATCAAACAATCATCCCGAGGAAGTCTTATAATAAAGACGAAACGTTGATGAATACACAAACACCTATCTTTTGTTTTTTTCCTTTTTATTTTCCCATTACGTCGGAATACGTTTACCATTCCTTTCTCGTAAATATATATATATATATATATATATATATATATATATGTATGTATTATTTAATAGTGTGTATGTATATTGAAATAGAAAACAATGTTGAACCAAAAAAATTACTTTACATCAATAAAACTGTCATATAACAAAATAACTCACAATGCTAAGTAATACGCTTTCTTTTTCTAAATAATTTATTAAAATTCGCATTAAATTACTTTGACGTAATATATACATTTCTGTTTATAGTGAACATTTTAACTCTCTCTCATACACACACACCCACACACACACACATATATATATATATATATATATAAATATATATGCATATATATATATATATATATATATATATATATTATTAAAATTTAATGTAAAGAGTAACAAATGTATCAACTCATATCTAAAATAAAAAATATATTTAATATTTAATGAGAAATTATAACCCACTTTTCGTGAAACTATAAACTATAAAGACATGGAAATAGTGAGATTGATGCGAGAACTATAACTGAATCAAGATCGGAATTTTTGCATATTTGAACATTGACTTCCTACAAAAGCAATGCAGCAGACACTAATGTAAAAATGATTGAAGACTTTCGAAAATGTCAGCTGTCAGCAACTGTGACGTCATTATGCGAAAGAAAGATCCTTAATATTGCATACCTTGTATTGATGTTGTCAGTGTCCCCGAAGAGCATCACATGAATTATAAAAATAATTTTGACATTTGCATTCATATATATATATATATATATATATATATATATATATATATATATATATATATATATATATATACATATATATATATATATATATACATACATATATATGTATACATACCTATATATACATATACATATATATATATATATATATATATATATATATATATATATATATATATATATATATATATATATATATATATATATATATATATATACTAGTGGATGCATAAGTAACTTAGCTATTTATCTTTAAATTCTGAAGTTAAAAAATACGGTAATACTAAACAGAAAGTTTATTCGACAAATTCATTTATGGGAGTTTGAAATTACAGCAATTTTTTAAAAGTTTCTCCTTCGGTCTGCATGCATAGCTCCATTCTTTTTTGCAAGGAGTTTACGACTCTTTGTAGCATATTCTATTGATTATGAAATAAATATATATAGAAACAAATATATAAACGAACAAATTTAAAATAACAAATATCAGTAATTAGAGAGTAAGATAACAATTATCAACAGTACATAGTACGTTTGTGCTTCATATGGTAAACATTTTAAATAGCTAAGTGAAGTGACTTATGAATCACCCTGTATATATATATATATATATATATATATATATACAGAGAAAGAGAGAGAGAGAGAGAGAGAGAGAGAGAGAGAGAGAGAGAAAGAAAGAGAGAATGGGGTTGTGTAGCATCAGTGCAGTTCCAACGAGAGAAAAAAGTATATTTAAAGATTAGTGGTTACCAACGCTAGTAAAAAAACTTTTTCAATAATTATTTATTATCTTTTGCATTTGCACACCCTCACACATGGAACGAATACATACCATATATATATATAGTTATTCACAACCACGTCTTTTTTGTCTCTACGACTCATCAGTGACATTAGACTTACAGAGATCAGAACCCGTAAATACTTATTCAAAACTCTCGCTGGATTGAGCACTGTAAGTAAATTAACAACAAGCCGTCATTGATGACGTAATGCAATACCCTAGGCCCCTGTGGTCTCTTGATGACTAGCTGATAAAGAAGTCGGCGCAGGACTCAGTCTTAGCACTATCTGACTCTTATAGACTCAGTCTTAGCACTATCTGACTCTTATAGACTCAGTTTTAGCACTATCTGACTCTTATAGACTCAGTCTTGGCACTATCGGACTCTTATAGACTCAGTCTTAGCACTATCTGACTCTTATAGACTCAGTCTTGGCACTATCGGACTCTTATAGACTCAGTCTTAGCACTATCTGACTCTTATAGACTCAGTCTTAGCACTATCTGTCTCTTATAGACTCAGTCTTAGCACTATCTGACTCTTATAGACTCAGTCTTAGCACTATCTGACTCTTATAGACTCAGTCTTAGCACTACTTGACTCTTATAGACGTAGAGGAGTTAAGAAGGATTCCGACGTAATCTAGAGCCGTAGTATGATCCAGTAACTTTAGTAACACACCATATATATCTTACTTTTAATGTGATGTCTAGTGTTGCATAGTTATATATATATATATATATATATATATATATATATATATATATATATATATATATATATATATATGTATATATATATATATGTATATATGAGGAAAGTAAAGTAGGAATCGATATATTAATGCGCATACCGTTCAGAAAAGAAGACAGAGCCATAGATGTATAATACATGTTATGTACCGAACCTTTTTATGTGATCATGGATCTTAAAAAGCACTTAGGTTTCCCGCGTAAATAAGTAAATCCCTTTTGTTTAAAACAAAGTAAAGTAAGTTTCTTGAAGTGAAGAGGAAGTCGAAACAACATGAATACGCAACTTGGGAGCTATTATAGATATATATCTACTTATCTTCATACATATACTTAAGCATATATCAATGTACATATATATATATATATATATATATATATATATATATATATATATATATTTATATATATGTATATGTATGTGCACACACATATACATGCATTTATACTTACACACACACACATATATATATATATATATATATATATATATATATATATATATATATATATATATATAATACATATATATACATACCTGAGCGAGTTGACAGTCCATACGTATAAAGAATAAAAATAGGAACGACGAGAGTCTTTACAACTGATGCTGTCTCATGCGGTTCCAAATTTATAAGCTTCTCCCAGACCCTGTTCGTCAGCGACATTCATCAGAGCAGAATTTCCGATTCGCCCTGTCAATTTCACTGCTCGCTTCTGGCTGACAGGTCACTCTGTTGCGTATGCGTCAAAGAAGGGATGACGGAAGTTGCGTTTTTTTCCATTTGACTGACTTTGTTTCGCTCGCATCAACGTGCAATCCTCTGCTTTCATCAATACGACTGATCTATCTCGCAAACATATCTAAATGGTCATATGTCTGCGTAATTCATCGAGTTTATATACACGTGTATGTATCTCTCTATATGTATATTGCTTTACGTGTAAGTAGAATCGATTTTCTAGTTAAATTCAAAGCTAGGGTCTCTTTCTCTCTCCGTCATTCTCTCTTTCTTTCTTTCTCTCTCGCTCATATATATATATATATATATATATATATATATATATATATATATATATATATATATATATATATATAAATATAAATACTGTCAGAATGAAAAAATTACAATTATATATAATTTAAAAAAATAATTAAATAAATATTAAATAGATAATATTTAAAAAAATTAATTGAGCACCGTTCTTAGTTATAAACCCCTATAACTACCGCTCTCCACAATATATATATATATATATATATATATATATATATATATATATATATATATATATAGAGAGAGAGAGAGAGAGAGAGAGAGAGAGAGAGAGAGAGAGAGAGATTTAAATAGTTAATTTAATTTAAACAAATATAGTACTTCACCAGTTAAGTCTAATTTCAAATTTTGAGAAAAAAAAAACATTTACTTATAGGGTTTTCCATTTTCTGCGGATATTAATATTTGAAGCATATAACAATATTACCATTTCGCACGTGTTTTATAGATTGAAACACCTAGCATTTGATAAAGATGTATTCTCCTAAATAAATGATGGACCACAGTCACGCACATCACATCACAGTGTACAAGTCTTGCCTAACCAAAGAAGATTCGCTATGAATATATATATATGTATATATATATATATATATATATATATATATATATATATATACATATATATGTATATATATATATATATATATATATATATAAATAAATCACTAGTGTTTGTCTTACTTCTCCAAACTGACATATTTCTATTTATTGCATTGTATAGCCTTCTAATACTACTCTATATACGTATTACACACAATGCTTCAAGCAAACTACCTCTCCGAAGTATATATATATATATATATATATATATATATATATATTATAGAAATAAGTAAGTAGATTACTTTTGAAATTACTTTTCAGCATCAGCCATTGCTCATTCAACTAACCCTCCCACCTCCTTCCCTTTATGCTTTATTTTCCCTTCCCAGCCATGTTCCTCATGTGGCCACGTTTTTAACTAAAAGATTTCTGCTATTGTTTTCTCCATAACGTCGGGTAGTTAGACATATACTCTATATGTCCTTACTTTTCTCTGGCCATGCAACAACTTGGTAGTGACTATATCTAAAAGCACCGAAAAGAATTAGCTGATAATAAGTTTTCACAGTAAGACAAAAACATAATATTTATTGTTTTGAAAAGAGATATATTTTTAATAAAAAACGAAGATACATATTTGTTTCATTTTTTAAAAAATATTTTGGAATGGTGTTCTATCTCCGCCGTCGTGTTCAACATCATTTCTTTTGTCGCACCCTCTCAACATCAGCTGTACTCCGAGCAGTTTGTGGTCTGCCAGAACGCTGGTCACTCTCCGCGTATGTGAGGCCATTTTTTAATCGGCTCAACAACTCCTTAATTAGTGTTATACCCACCGCATCTTCTGCAAACAACGGCTAATTAAACGCAACGGTGGAGATTAACACCATTCAAAACAGAGACGTCCAGATGGATCGGTAGGCTAAATGTGCGCAATCACTAGGGCTTACTTTGAAGGGGATTAGGGTTCCAACCCTGTCACGTATTTGAAATATTTGTTCTGGACTATGTTTTAAACAGGCCTCGTATACATACATATATTTATATATGTGTATACATGATGAAATATATTATTGATTCTCTAATATGTTCTGTTATACTATCGTCATATGAGCAAAACCGACGCGCACATATCTGAGGCAATGGCTGAACCCTTAGAAAATGACCTCCAGTCTGTAGTGGAATGGGGTCAAAATTGATGGTAACTTTTAATGCCGCAAAGAAAAAGCTACTTTTCGTTCAATAACTACAAGAAACCTCTTTAACCACCGATTCTCATGGCAAATAGCACACTGCTTAGAGTTCATCCTTCAAACTCCTCGGCCTAACTTTCACAGATAGCATGAATTGGAATAAATACATCGAAAACATTGCCAGGGCTGCTGCAAAGAAGGTGGGCTCCCTCTACCGTGCCAGCAAACTCTCACACCTGACATTACCCTATATCTCTACAAAGCCACCATCCGCCCATGCAAGGAGTATTGTTGCCACATCTGGTCTGGTGAATCATCTGCTAGTTATACCCTCTCAGACAAGGTCCAAAAAAGAGTCGCCAACTTAATAGGTCCTTCACTATCCACCAAGCTCCAGCCCCTGTCACATCGCCGCAATGTTGCTTCCTTGAGCCTGTTTTACAAGTACTACAATGGATTGTGCTCTGATGAGCTTGCTGCTCTGGTACTCCCACGACGTAAATACACTAGACCAACCCGACAATCTGCTAAATCCCATCCATACACTGTGGAAGTCCCCAAATGCCGAAGAGCTTTCTACTCCAAAAGCTTCTTATCTCGTGCTGCTGGCCTATTGAACTCCCTCCTGCTCCCTTCTTTCCTAACGTTACTGACATGCAGACATTTAAAACTAATGTAAACAGACATCTCGCTGCTCAGCTGCTAAATTAGGTTGCCCCCCCCCCCAAAAAAAAAACCTTCACCCTTTTTTTCTCAGTAGCCTTTTACGTCTACAGTAGCGGGCTGCCTTGTTTCGGGTGAACTATGTTAAAAAGAAATATATATATAAATGTCCAGAAATTATGATTTTAACTAGAAGCTATCATATAAATTATTCGCAATGGCTTTAAGGACATAGCTCGCCACAGAGTGCCCAGTGAATTATATTTCTTTAAAATCATGTGGTAATTGGCACTATGTTTCTAAAGACTTACGGTGACTTCTTAAAAGGCGTGCGACTCTTTCTCAACACATTATCAAATATAGTGTAGTACATGCAAATATACCATCATGCTATCTTCGATTACCGGGTTCAGGCTTTACTGACCAATCATTAGATGAGACAGGGAAGGGTACTTTGAGCAAGAAGAAAGAGAAAGCTCGCTTCGGAGAATGGGTGTAGAGATAGAGTTGGCCGAGTCTTTTATACTATTCTTCTATTCATGCCAGTTACTTGGAAACTCTCCAAAATTCTAACCTTGCTCATGCCCAAAACAGCCAAGCAGCATCCATAATTATCCGACAATTCTTTTAGCTTCGCCTCAGTTTCTTACAGCTCTTAAAGAACGTTCGCTTCGCCCGCCACAAGTCTTAACCAGATACCCGACAAGCAAACCTGTCAGTAGTCCACGAAGAATAACCTCACCATTTAGTCTTTCGTTTTCATTCGCCATTTCAACTTCTGTTAGGTTTTCAATAATTCATACATGGGTCGTCAGTACTGCATCAGATTTCCATTCCCCCTACCACACAGTTCAACGATCGATTATTTGTTGAGGGCATCCATCTACAACAATGCAGGCTATTTAGCGTTTACAAAATCGGCTTTCTTGGCTCGACCTCTTGTTCTTTGTTCAATTCCATTTATGGTGTATATTTCGGCTAAATATCCATAACTGAAATGCGAATCTCAACCAGAGATCACTGAGTCAATACATTAGTTTCTATCTTGCCACAGATGAAGTGATCTCTTCACATCTGCTGGTTTTATATATAATGGTTATCGCTTTTGTTCTTTATATAATTATTTTGTTGGAAAACGCTAAATTTGCAAGTGCAAAGTATTTGAGAGTATACATGTTTTGGTTTCGAGGATATTTAAAAAATAAATAAATCCAAAAAAATATTTTAATTCGCTTCATCACATTATTTCTGTTTTAATAGTTTTGTTTTCTTTAACTTTGAATAAAATGAATTATTCATTCCATGGAATAGATGAGTCGCGCTTTTTAGTTGTTGTAATTTATAATTATTCAAAATAAAATTATATTGATTGAGACTTTAGTTTTTTAGCAATTAGTTCCGAGGAAAATTCAAATATTATAGTTTGTCATGAATATAATCTATAAAGATAATAGAATAAAACAGGAATTACAACATGCATAATCTGCGTTTGTTGAACCGGTAATGTCTATGCCAAATCGACATCCAAGACGAACTGAAGTGGGCATTTCGGATTTTCACTATTTCATTTCGGATTTTCACTAGATTGTTAATCTCATCCTTTCATTTTACATATAAAAACATGTGATTACTCCCTAGCAAAAGTCATTCTTTAATACTAGCAAAGAACTGGAATCATACCTATTCGCGGGGTCATTTGTAAGATTACATACTAGTGGCACTACTAGAGTAATGAGTACTGAATCCATTAAGAAAAAGAAAGGACAAATCTAAACCGAATCGGATCTATGTTATTCACTAACGCTTCTATAACATTCAGAAATATAAGTAGACAGGATTAAAACAGTAAATCATGTTTAATTTACGCGTTCGTGCGACTATTGTGTGGGCTTATTAGGTAACGTTAGAAATATTTATAAAACAACCCATCTATCATCGTTGATGTCGTAAAACAACACAATTAACATCGTAGATCTCACAACAGTCTATAACATCGGAACGATATATATAACCACAAAGCATTATCAAAATAAATATACTATATAATACCATTATTTTCAAAATTTTGATTCCAATATGTTCGTGTCATTTTAAATACAGTTTTGCAACGTATGACTGGTAATACGCCATTAGTTCACAAAATTATCACCATCAATGAACATAAATTATCAATCAGCATGAATTTCTACTTTTTCTCCGAGAACTGATATACTGGAAATTTCGATACGTACACATATGTTACTAGTTCTCGGGTGTATTGTATGTAATTTTAACTCGTAACTAACATTATATACACCAGTGCTCCGAAGCATTACCTCCTCTTGGGAGACAACATGAACCTATAATACACTGCCTACAAAAAGCTGTGTAATGGCTGGGGGAATGGTATCATAACAATAGAACATATATTTCACTTTCACTCCTCCAAAGGTGAAGATAATCCATAGGAATATATTATCTTTATCACAAAACAAACAAAACACTAGCGCAACAAGAAGGAGGTTTTAACTTGGCGGATAATGCCATGAAAAACATAAACCGCACTGGACTTAATGCTTGCGAGTGTATATAATGGCAACAGAACAGATATTGTATTTCACCCTCCAAAATATAAGAGGTAATACCTGAAAGGGTTGTATCAAACAGAACAGATACTACACTTCTACTTGAATTGAGCATTAAACACTAGTTATAGTATAGTACGGCTTCAGATATATATATATATATATATATATATATATATATATATATATATATATATATATATATATATATATATATATATATATATATATAGTAAGCAATGAAAATATATATGGCAATCAAGCTACACAGAGGCTCCCGTGTTTCATCCCCGGGGGGAATCGTCAGGCTGACGATTCCCCCCGGGGATGAAACACGGGAGTCTCTGTGTAGCTTGATTGCCATATATATTTTCATTGCTTACTACCTAGCTCTACATACGTATCGAGCACTGTTGAAGTAAATACTGAAAACTGACACATAAAAAATTATATCTCCTCATAATATTTTATGTGGATACATGAAGTACTAATACATATATATATATATATATATATAGAGAGAGAGAGAGAGAGAGAGAGAGAGGGAGGGAGGGAGAGATAGATAGATAGATAGATAGATAGATAGATAGATAGATAGATAGATAGATAGATAGAGCGAGAGATGGAGAGATGGAGAGATGGAAGGAGATACCTAATCTCCATTTGTAATATATAATTTAAGTAAATATTCTTAATGTATTTTTCATTGTGAAAGATGATGTTAAAAAACATGCTGTATATAATTGATTTTACAATGTCAAATAATTATCACTTTCTGGTAAAGCCAGTTATATTTACATATATCGGATTGTTATGGGCATCTTTATTATCATTTATTAAGAATGAAAACGTTTATTAAAAAAAGAAAATAAATAAAACATTCGTTTAAATGTACATCTTGAGACATGGGAAAAATATTCTATTTGTGCGCAAAGCCGAGCTCTTTGGAACGGTAAACGGTTTTTTTTAATAACAGGTTACGTGACGTGCTTTCCGCGGCGCCACGACGCAATATGAAGATTATAATTACGAATTGTTTCCCGCTCGAAAATATAGCCATTTGATAGCCGACAATTTTGTAGTGTATCGACACCATAACGTGTAGAGCCATGGTAGTAAATCGACACGGGTTGACATACATGTCTAAGACTGTGATAGACTGTCTAACGGAAAACCAGTACCAATCATCACAATATACTAGATAAAAACAACAGCGTATTTGGGATATACGTGACACCTTTTTGATGATGAAATGAATACAAAAAAGCCATATATTGGTCAATAATGGCTGTAGTCTAAAAATAAATAGTGCACACATTAGAGGATATTTAGCCGAAAAAGGCGTACGCGAAGAAACCACAGTGAGCCCCACCACATCCAATACTACAACTCTGCGTTGCGTGTAGAGCTATTTCATTCATCTCGCTCCGATGCGATAAACAATAGAGAATTCTCCTTTAAAGTACACCACCTGCAGTTTTGTTTGGCATTCGATGATCATGAATCTTGCACAACTAATGCTTTTTCTCTTTTTTATAAAAGAAGCAGTTTGATCTCAACATGAACACTTTGAAAGTGTTCGTTTTCTTATTGTGTTCGTATGTTCAGATTTACATTTTGATTACGTATGGTACAACGCTATCCTAGTGTGAGTCTTCTATTATGCGACATCGAAATATATATCTATATATATTTCCTTATGTTATAGCAAAGTGTTAGGTTCAGTTAATTGGATATAGATATACAATATATATATCATTGCAATATCGCTGGCTTTAAATATAGAGAACGCCTGTTTACTTATCTAGGACATCTTCAGGGTCAGCTCTTACCAGTTGAAACAGTGAAATCAAGAAACACAAACTTAACTTAAAACATATGTATACGACACGAATATGCACCCACATATATGCCCAGTGAGAAGGATAGGGTACACATACTCAATCTATCACTCGGGAATGAATAAATAAGCCCACCATAGCATAAAGGGGAGTCATTCACTGATCTCTTCCGAACACCTTACAGAGGTGGGAGCCGTACCCGTGAGCGTATACATGAAAGTGCTTGCATACAATCACCTACACACGTATATATGACTATGTCACCTGACGCTTTTTCTTCGTACCGCACCCCTCACGTAAGCATTCCACAAATAAACATAAAATATATATTATCTGATTTACGTTGAAAAATACCTAAATCACCAATGTAGGTAGAAAAAACAAGATAAAATGCATAGATAAGTATTTCTCCATCTCAACATAAGCTTGATACCATCTTGACGGTAACGCCATCGAAACTACCAACTTTAATCTCCTACTCTTTCGCTCTCGGCATCGTATCAAATATTTCATTTAAACCTACACCTAGAATTACTCATAATCTATTGCAAAGTTTAAAAGTATGCCTAGCAAAATAAATGAGGCATTAAATCGGTATGTTCGTAGGTAAGAATTACGCAAGAGAAATACAATTCTACTCTTGGTCTTTTGGCTAAGATCAAAGTGTAGCATCTGTTCTGATGGATACTTCACCCCATATACTTGTATTGTCTTGGCCTGGCCTTCGGGGCTTGATTTACGCCGGTCTATGGGTCTGTCCTGTGCAGTTCTAGGAGGTCAACCCTCCCAGGCCTCGCCGCCCCTCTTTGGGGAGGAGTAAGTTTATTGCTTACTGTCTTAGGTGCTAGTACCGGGGAATGCCGACGGGGCTGCCCAGGCAATTTTTTAACCCCACTTTCCCGACCCTGGGTCACATCTTACTTGTGGGAGTAAGATAAAAACTGGCCTTGTGCCTAACTCCTGGAGAGAAGTAAATCAATACTTAGTAAATAAACTAAGGGTGTTACAAGGCAATTTCAAACAATAATCTGAAGTGTAAAGCTCACCCTTTAGGTCGAGGATAAGTGGATCCTGCAGGAAGCCAGAATGAAGAAAAGCAGTGACATGTATTTTTCATTATAGGATTTTAAAAAACTAGTGTGTAACGTACACAATTTGATGGTAAGTACAGGTAAAATTAAATGTGCATTTCCTAATGCAAAAGTTACGCATACTGCAAGCGAGAAAATATATCAAATATCAGAATGTTACATCTGAAATCGTATCAGAACAAATATAAACTTTAATATAGTTATCTTAAACAATATCCAATTTTACACAGATAGTGGAATATATAGACGTTAAAATAAATCATGTGACCGGCAGATATTAAAATATTTTTTCGCCAGATATTTAAAAACTGTCTTCATCGTTATAGATGTTACATATGTGCGTAAGCACGTTCACTGATTAGTGCACATGGTTAAATTTAATACGCTTACGCAGGGAATAACAGTACGGACAAAAATCGCGGGAGCGATGTGATGTGTACGCGTTGGTTCCTGAATGCGGGTGCAACTATGTACGCAGTTGCATTTTTCGCTTCCGCCCGTTTCAGTGTGAATCCGAGCGCGGCGAATTATCGCCATAATACTTGCGCATGTGCATCAATACATTCCTGAGTTATAGAGTAACTCGCACGTGCTTCCTTTGACAATGGAACCCTCGTGTGTGTATATTTATGTGCGTAAAAAAACACGAAGCGCCTGTACCCCTTTTATGGACACTCATATAAAATAAACCACAGATTTCGTAGATATCTTGACCTCGAAACGACTGCAGGATCAGCTTGGTCTCTTTCACAATCGAAACTGGTTGACCAGTTGATGCACGTTTTATTTGTTGATCGTCTAGTATTTGAAGTCAATGGGCTGAACAGAAAAAGGGACTCTAATCGCTCTAATCTAAAAGGCATAGTGAAATATCGCCAAAAGTTACGGTAAAATAGACAAGTTCTCTCTTTTACAAAGAAAGGAAACTTTCCTAGTTAAAGTTGCAATGGCACGGTGACTATGTGGTTTACGACGCAGAATAAGGACCTGGTGCACCGGGTTCGAATCAAGTTCGTTCCACAGAAACACTTTCATCCAGACCCACAGCTGACATTGTCTCTAACCTCCTGGAGAAGAGGTAAATAAAATATTAAGGCTAATATTTATTGTTCAGCGTAAGCAAACGTATGTATTCTCGGTTTAATTTACAGTCAGCAATATAACATTTTGTGCTTAGCGCCAATTGTGTGTATCTATCGATCAGGAAATTCGAAATATGTTTAACCCTTTTTGGAACATTGGCCCTATTAGATGTCACATTTTTACACAAGCACTATTCATGGAGAGTTCTATCTAATGCTCCTATTTCACACTGTTATTTTCAATTATAAATAGCGGTTAACGGTCACTTCATTTAATATTCTAAAGGAAACATCATATTCATTATATTTTAGTGTAATTCATACGCTCTAGTATATGTTTCCAAGTCAATTATATACATAATTTAATTTCAGATAGTCTCATCCCAGAAACGTATACGAATTATCCTTTTCCGCCGGATAATTCGTTTTTATGAAAACATGTGGTAATTTAAACTTTAGAATTGGCATAAAGAAAACAATGAATAATAGAGGAACCGTTTTCATAGAATTGTAATTCAAATTTCTACACTTTATTCGACCTCAGTAACCTTGCTTATACAAACCTGTTACTTCACATTCCACACCTTCCTTACTCATGCTAACGAAAATGTTGATTATAAGCAAAATAAATTAGCTTACTGTGGATGCAGATACCATAAAAACAACATACTCTTATTTGCATGACTTTCTTGTGTGTATTTTCATTCTAACGCAGTAATCTAGATTATAAAAGCCTGTGACTTCATCATCTACATCTTCATAACCTGACCTTAGAAGGAAGACATATGCTAACGAAGACGTTGATGATGAGCGAAATAGGTTTACTTACTGTAAATCCACCTAAAAAAATCACAAAATACCCTTTTTTTTATAAATTACATTTTGTGTATCTTTGATCGCTAGCAACACTTCCGGTACCGGAAAAAAAAGTTTTACGGATATACTATTTTTTTAAAAACTGCAAACACATAGAATGAATATTTTCTTCATTAAAATAAATATTTAGACGACGAATAACTTTGAACTTATTTACAGTATTTTACACGTTTAAAAGATAAAAAAAATGATGTTTAAGTTTCTTGACTGTTCAAAAGAATCGTGTAATTCCGGCGTCAGTCTGTGATACACAAACAATTACATTAAGAATTTACAACTAGAAAAAAAGTCAGTCAAATGAATGTGAACACTATTGATTCTTTAGGCAACGATTTCAACAAACACACCGATTGAGTTTCTGACGTCATCTTACGAATCCAAGAAAGTCAAATCAAATGTAAGAAGAGAAATAACGCTTCCAGATCTACCAGATAAATTAATCCTAAACAAACTAAACAGATCTTGAATGATAAAGTCTACAAAAGCGTTGTATTTTGAATCGAGGTGACAATGTTGAAATACAATCACCGTGAAAATTCAATTAAGAGTGTAATCTAAGTGCAACAGCCACTGTTAACCTCATCATGTTGGACATTTTCTTTTGGCGTATGTTGATGTCTTTAAAGAATGAAACCAATATTTAATTACCTTCTCATGTTCGGCCAGGTAATTCCATTTGATCTGTAATGGTATTTCATGCAAAGAAGAACAAAGGAAACGAAGTTTGCATTTCGTGTGATAACAAGAGTTCTCAAAATACGTTTGTAAAGTCGAACAGAATGAAGGAAGAAAGCGACCACGTGTTTGCGCGTGTTGTCTTACCTGCCGGGATGATCACGGGGAGGGCGGAAATTAGATTAATGGCGGCTGTGGTTTTTTGTACGATTATTGAGCAATGACGTCAGGCCTCACGTGACTGTTTTTCTGACCACCGATTGGCTGATGATGAACACTTGGACAATAAAAGGAGTATGTTCAGAAGATCAAGTCAGTGTGTATCAACTGCATCAGTGTGATTAGACGTCCGACGTGTGTGTGCTAATCAACTGCCGTAGTTGCGTAGTTGCGAAACGAATACAACGTTAAATGCAATTCTATAGTAAATATGTGATCATCTATGAATACAAAGAATTGTAAGACTAGTTTCGGAATCATTCATTTCACGAGGATGATGTTTACTCACCCAACATTTTACATAAATATCCTTTGATTACATTTTTTTTAACATAGTCTATCCCAAATAAGGCAAGACGCAACTGTAGACGTAAGGGCTACTGAGAAATAAGGGAGAAGTTTTTTTTTTGGGGGGGGGGGTCAACGTAAATTCTGAGCTGCGCAGCGAGATGTCTGTTTACATTAGTTTTTAATTTCTGCATGTCAGTACCGTCGGGAAAACAGGGGGCAGGGAGGGAGTTCTAGAGGCCAGCAGCACGAGGAAATACGTAAACGTTATGTAACAATATGTAATAGACTTAAATTGTACCGATGTAATATACGCGTTTAGCGATGTCAAGCTTAAACGTGACATATTGACCGACAATATATTTTGAGCTTCCGCGTTACATAGCGGAAGACAAACAAGGCCTTTTATAGAGGTTAGCATTGCGGGTTTAGTGATTCAAAACTGATTACAACTGTGTAATCGACAAACAGATTGATCGTGTCTGATGGACGACGATGGATCCATGCATTAATTTATTTTTATTTGTATTATTAAGCCACTGCTTGTACAGGCCAAACACCACTCGAGCATAAGGATAAATGAGACTTATGTCAGAAGAAAGATGAGGAGTACTATTGAAGTACTAACACTGATCCAGTGTATGAACTTATTTGTTATGCGGCTCTTTTCAACAGGTGTCTGTTTACAATGAATTTCATGATAATCAAGTTATAATCAACAGGGAAACAGTCCAGTATAACGTGTTCCATTTCGGGAAGTTTATATATGATTTTGGTTTCAGTGCATCTTTTCTATTGATAAATATAAAAATACTGATTTATATGAGCAGAACCCTCGGGAGTGAACCATGACCTGCTGTTTGATCTCAGTTGGAATATTAATTAAGCTCCACAGACGCGTCTATGTTTATCCCTGCACGGTATCATCAGGCTAAGTTCACAAATTAGCGTTATTGATTGCTTTTATGTATCTAAGTAGTCTTTAGTCTAGCTAAATAACCAATACGATTTGTAGTGTTTTCTTCTTCTTTTAGGATTTAAGTTTTCATTAGCGGATGCCAGAACTTTTCTCAAACAAAGGCTGTGTCGATCTTTACTTGGCCTTCGTTTTTTTTATAGAATTTGGGTATGGCGCATCTCATTTGTACGTCTATGAACTAAACGGGTGACCCCTAATTTAGTAAGTACGTTACGGGAAAAATGTTATTTTTTATTTTGCTATACGTAGCTACTTTTGATGTCAATTTAGTTTAGGTGTTTATAATTGTATTTTATTTATTTATTTGTTATGTATATAGTTATCCTAATGTCAACTTCATTCTATGTTGACAGTTAATTGTGGTTTCGCTTCTCTTGTTTACTGAGTTTTTATTATCGTTAAAATAATAGATTCTGAGCTTATTTAATCATAATCTAAAGAGGTCTTCTAAATGTCTACGTGTAACATCTCATCGAAATATTTGTTACTTGATTATTGAACCACCTTGTAATGGTTTGCTAGTGATCGTCTGGATCTGTGTGTTTTTGTTATTGAGTGTGCTATCCTGATTGTTATACTTTTATTTTATGATAGGCTACTTCTACGTAGTATAATTTGTTATTCGAGTTTTCGTTTGCTTGGTATACGTTAACTTTGGTTAAGCAGTTTATTTGTAGTTGATAATAAGAATTCGTTGTAAATGTAGAACTGTCTTACTTCAATTTGTTGATTACTATAAGTGTTTGGGTGATTATTATTTTTTGTGGTCATAGTATTGTTATAAATATTATGGCTAGTGTTTCTATATGTATTATTGATTACGTGTGATGGCTTTTTCTCAATACTATCTACTACTAAAATTTATTATATATATATACATATACATATACAGAGATATATTATAAATAGATATATAGAAGCACTACAGCGCGCTTTTTCAGATACCCTAAAATAAAATAGCAGTAAAAAACAAACTGTGTAACACTTTCTTAAACTTCTCGCATTCTCTCTTGCTTTTTTTTTAAATTGTAAACAGCACGCATATATCATAGTTATTGTTGCGACATCCACTCTTGATCTATTGAGTCGATTTTTCCCTGTCCTCACAGCATATCTAGCCAAGGCAGCCAAGATACGCAGGTCCCGCGCAAATTCTGCTCAGATGGAAAATCTATCCTTTTTCTATCTACGAAGAATATCAACTTGCGAGCCGGGATATGAACTGAGTTACTACCTGTACTATAGTTACACGTTTTCAGCTTCCATCCAACGCGTTTACTATTATTCTGTGATTATGACATGAGAATGACATATTAAAGAACTTTTATTAGTGGTTTATGAACATGAATATTTTACAAATCCTACACGTGTTTCATCGCGTAACAAAATAAATATCTAATCCTTGAATTATACTTGCACTTACACTAACCTAATCACTTTAATTTTAATTTCTATCCAGAACTAAACGTGTCAGTTTTCTTTAATTTTCACTCCGCATAAGTGTATTTATACAACTTAACATTGTTTTTTGTATTTCTTGTTAATTTCCATCTACTGTAAACAGGACCGGAATCAACATTAAGTTTCCGTTTCGGTTTTAGTCAAATGGTTGTGTTTTGCTATGAGTTCCACTGAGTTGTTAGCAAAATATTGTTTTGCTTGAAGCCAAGGTCATGTGATGACAAGATGTTGATAATCATTTTCGACGAGACAGGAAAATATAGACGAGTTAGAAAACACTCGAGTATGAGAAAGTAAATAAACATTACAGATAATAGCACACGTTAACAATATCTTCAGGTTTCTCTTTCTCGCAAACGCTCAACACACATAATATATATATATATATATATATATATATATATATATATATATATATATATATATATATAAATATATATGTATATAGAAAGAGAGAGAGAGAGAGAGAATAAGACAATTCTTTAAAGATATAAATAATATATATAAGCATTAGACTATCAGGATAAAAACAAAGCTCAATATAATGTATAGAGCAATGATATATATATATATTTTAATCGAATTTTTAAACATATTTCTTAAAATTGTTTTAAACTTTATAAATTGAGTGAACTGTATAAGTTTAAAAGAAAAATGTGTTTTGACCAATATATTTGATGTTATATATACTTTCATGCTTATATATAGATGTAAAAATATATGTATATATGTTTTTATTTTTTACATCAATATATAAGTAGGTATGTGTGTTTGTGAGTATATAAATGTGTGCGTATAAGCGTGGGCGTGTGTATGTGTGAGCGTGTCTTGGTGTGTGTGCGTGTAGTTAGGAAAGGGGAGAACGGCCGTGTCAAGCCAAAAGTTTGAGCTGACTGACTTTCTTATGCGGCGATAGGTAGGTGTCCAAGTGTATTTTTATGCAAAAAGGTTTCTCGTCTGACAATTTTGAAATGTAATTTGTATGTTTGTCTTTTGTCTTTTTTTTTGTGAGGATGTATTGGCGAATCTAATATTTGCTCATCAGTATATCCACGTGGAGGATCTGAGGAGGTTCTTAAACAATTGTCGGATACTGAAACTATGTTTATTTATTTATATATATATATATATATATATATATATATAAATATATAAATATATATGTATATAAATATATATATATATCAATATATATATATATATATATACAAATATATATATATATATATAAATATATAGATGTATATAAATATATATATAAATATATATATATATATGCATATAAAAATATGTATAAACATATATATACATATATATATATATATATACATAAATATATATATATACACAAATGTATATATATACTTAAATATATATATATACATATATATATACATAAATATATATAGAGAGAGATATTTATACATAAATATATATACATAAATATATATATATATATACACAAATAGTTATATATACATAAATATTTATATATACATAAATATATATATATATATACATAAATATTTATATATATACATACATATATATATAAACATAACTATATATAAACATAAATATATATATATAAACATAAATATATAAATATATATATATATTAATACATATATATATATATATATATATATATAATTTTCAAACGAGGAAAATCTCGGGTATAGCGGTAGGGGTATGGTTAGAGTAAGGGTTAGGGTTATTTCTAGTCCATACAACAATGTTCCTGTACATTTTTCGTTGAGGATATCGTCAAACTCCTGTAATGCATCAAAGGTTAATAAATGTTATTAACATGTTACTTATGCTTTTCGATAATTTGAACGCATGTAACCATGTGTACGGATATTAATTTACCTGAATGCTAAGGAAGTATATTTTTTTTATTTCACCAACGTCATGCTTATATATACGGGAGTACATACACATACAACACACACACATATATATATATATATATATATATATATATATATATATATATATATATATATATATATATATATATATATATATGTATATATATACTGTATAACTTTTTATTAATACACACATTATTTGTTACATATGTGCATATATGTTTCGGTTTTACTCTTCACAGAGAGTTAACCTCTTAAGACCAGAAGAGTACAACCGAAACATGTATGCACATGTGTAGCCATTAATTTTGTATAAATAAAATGTTATACTAAAGAACAGCTCTACTTGGTATTGAGCACTTTTTATAAACATACGTACATAAACTTATACAATACGTGTACCATATATATATATATATATATATATATATATATATATATATATATATATATATATATATATATATATATATATATAGTTATCTACGGACACATAGATGTCTTAGATGTCTTAGGACTTATCATCGACATTACGATCTAGCTCAGCATTGCAAACTTTAGGAAAGTATACGTAATTTTGTTGGCTTTATTATTTAACAAATACGTCGTTCATGTAAAAACACTTAAATTTACCTTTGTATTCGTATTTGTATTTAAATTTACCCTTGTATTTGACCATACATGTATAAATACTCAGGTGATGTTGTTATTAATATACTCTGGGGTTTTTTTTCTTATGTATTAGACATGATATTCTAGCGTTACACTCATAGAGAAACCCGGATTGAACCTGTAACGAAATGTCTTCAATTGAATACTATACATACATATGTATAGATACTTAAATATATAACGACCGTTTACTATAATTACGTACAAACGGTCTTCAATTTCTTGTCAATGGAACAGTCAAAAATTAAATAATGAACATTTTGATGATTAAAAGAAAAACGCATTTTTTTAAAAATTAATCAATTGTATCATTAAGACTGATAGCTTTTCTATATCATTTTTAAGTTTATTTTGGCGTGAGTAGACGAGACTTTTGGCTCTCATGAGAGTTGACAATTGAGATGAATGAGTTCGTCGAACGTTTCAATTTTAACTGCATACATCTTCGTAGACTTTATAAATATCTAATTACTCGGAAGACATTTTTAAGTACCCCCGAAATAAACCCACAAGGGAAACGGCAAAGTTGATTAGCTAACCCAAAACGAGATGAATAACAAGGGAAATGTATTTAAGTGAGAGTCGAAACGGCGACAGTTGAACTTAAATGTCGGCGGTAAAATTTTTAATTTTCGGAAATTAAATTCGTTTTTTTTTTTTGGTTACATAAACGACTAGAGCACAACCAATGCGTCTGTGATTCAATAAATTCAATCGTGCAGCCAGTGCAGATGTCTACCAAGGCGAACAAATACTCTTTACTAACAAAACTATGAGTTAACCTTGCGATTTTCTAACGATGTAACTTTTAGAATCTAGCACATCTATACGTTCTCAAAGCGCAGACATTTTATATTTGTGATTGTCTTTGTAATGTATCTTATTTAGAAACATATTTTAAAAGTTATAGTATATACATCATTGTACACATCACTTCACGACGATGTGGAATGTTATTGATGTATTTTATAACAGGACATGACAATGCTGTTAACTTAAAACTCTATCTCTTCAGTTACTGGAGATCTAATTATGAAATAATTTATGTTTTGTGAAATAGTTTCTTTTGATAAACGCGTGATCTTGCCTCGGGTTTTATTTCTCAGTATCTTTTTCTTGCGTGTGGTTTTGCTTAAATTCTGGCAATAACTTAATGAAACTTCAATTATTAAACCTTTTAAGAGATGTGTTCTGGATTTTTTTTCTTCGTTGCTTTTTTCACCATGTACACACATTTTACATTTCACTTTTAATAGCGTCAGAACATCATGGATCAAATAACGACCAATAATGGCATAGTATATTTAAAATAAAAAAATTGAGGTATATGCTACAATGGATTGATTCGAAGTAAACAAGCGATGCCATTGGTATGTACTTATTAACAGCGTCAGCACATGAGAATGTTCTCGCTTCCTGTATCTTAACTTAACCCTTAAAAGAATCGTTATGTAAAAAAAATCTCGCTTTCATAACACTTGATACTGTTTGACAAATTACATATTTGAATCCGTTTACTACCATTACAATATAACATCATTTTATTTTAATAGAAATCGCACCAGACAAAGCGTGAAGCCACTTGATGTAAAGAGCTAAACAATACTACTTCAAGGTTAAAAAATAGCCAACAATAAGTAAGTACTTTATCAGATTAGGACCCAGATAAAATTTACCAAAACCTTACCTCAACACTGACCCTAAGCATAACTCTAATGCGAACCCTAATAAAAAAACCCACCCTAACTCGGACCCTAACCACGGGGTCAAAGTTAGCCCAAGTCCTGATCTCAACAAGCATCGATAAGTGTTAGATGGATACATTCGACCAAAAAACAGCAATTCTCTAATCTTAGTAAGAAACATCGCTCATGGAATGTGAGGACTAAATAAAAAAAGAAGTAAACGCACGGTCCAATTTCCATCTGTTTTGCATGTTTTTAAATATCGATAAGTGTTAGATGGACACATTCGACCAAAATACAGCAATTATCTAATCTTTGTAAGAAACATTACTCATAGAATGCGAGGACTATAAAAACAAAATCAAAAGAAGCGATAGTTACGATGGTGCCGAAACTAAACGTACAGTCCAATTCTCATCTGTTTTTGCATGTTTTCAAATGTCATGAGAAGAGAATCACATCAATAAGAGAAAGTTATTCTGATTGCACAGACAAAAGCACATATATAATATCATATATATATATTCTTTCTTGTTGTTATCAGATCTGTGTTCATTTCTTTTTGCAGCACTTATTTTTATTTTTAACTTTTAATGAACATTTGGTCAACAAGAAACGTCAGATGATATTTTTGTTTAACGGACTGAATAACTGACTTCTTGTCTTTATTTAACGTTTGATGAAACAAATGGCCACAGGCTTTTATTGGCAAAACAAGTCGAAACTTAATTCCTCTCGATTTAGATTACTTATATTCGTATAGACTAAAATTCTGGCTGGTCATATATATATATATATATATATATATATATATATATATATACATATAAACATATATATATATATATATATATATATATATATATATATACGTATATATATTTGTATATATATAGATATATAAACATGTGAATATATATACATATATATATATAAATAAATGTATATATACATATATATATATATATATACATATATGTATATATACATATATATGTATATACATATATATATATATATACAGATATGTATATATACATATATATGTATATACATATATATACATATATATATATATATATATATA
The DNA here is from genome assembly GCA_963556195.1 of Sepiola atlantica. NCBI lineage: Eukaryota > Metazoa > Mollusca > Cephalopoda > Sepiida > Sepiolidae > Sepiola > Sepiola atlantica. The sequence goes on along the minus strand of OY744541.1, from coordinate 12,833,341 downwards.
TATATATATATATACAAAATTCAATGAATTAAAACATTACAATTGTTAAAAGAATTAAAACATCAAGTCCAGTATGGCGTACAATCGTTTCCAAAACATGCTGGAAATACTTTATTTTATTTTAGTTTTTAAATTAATGTAGTTAATCCAAAACGTCTTTCATCAGCGTCTTTAGCAACACGTCTTACATAAAATCAAACAACATTTTTTTAAAACTCGTTGTAGAGAAATATCTACTGACAGAAAGAGTAACCGGTTGATAGGAGGTAAAGAACACAATGGTACCTATGAACCAAACCACCGGTACATATAAAAGAAATGAGCCAATACTTTCCATAGATTTCCTCTTTCAAAGTATGCAATAAATTAATTAAAGTCACAAATTATTTTGTCAGACGGATAGTGAAAACAATAGAATGGAAACAATAATAGAAATAAAATAATAAAAAAGGATAAGATGAAAAATATAAAATACATAAATAATACAAAAATAACAAATTTAAAAATATAAACATTAAAACATATACACAATAACTAAAAAATAAAATAATAAAATACAAAAATACAAAATTAAATTTTTAAAAAAAATTAAGATACAGAATAACAAAAATTAAAATTAAAATGAAAATAAAAGTTAAGAACAACATAATGATAAAAAAATAAAAATAAAATTAGAAAATAAATGTTGAATAGCATCAGGGTTTTTTACAAAGGTTTTTTAAGGAGGATAAGTAGAGTAAAAGCGTAAGAAACAGATAAGTAGGGTAAAAGGTAAAAAACAGATAAGTAGGGTAAAAGGTAAAAAACAGATAAGTAGGGTAAAAGGTAAAAACATATAAGTAGGGTAAAAGGGTAAAAAAAAGATAAGTAGGGTAAAAGGTAAAAAACAGATAAGTAGGGTAAAAGGTAAAAAACAGATAAGTAGGGTAAAAGGTAAAAAACAGATAAGTAGGGTAAAAGGTAAAAACAGATAAGTAGGGTAAAAGGGTAAAAAAAAGATAAGTAGGGTAAAAGGGTAAGAAATAGATAAGTAGGTTAAAAGTTAAAAAACAGATAAGTAGGGTAAAAGGTAAAAAACAGATAAGTAGGGTAAAAGGTAAAAAACAGATAAGTAGGGTAAACGGTAAAAAACAGATAAGTAGGGTAAAAGGTAAAAACATATAAGTAGGGCAAAAGGGTAAAAAAAAGATAAGTAGGGTAAAAGGGTAAGAAATAGATAAGTAGGTTAAAAGTTAAAAAACAGATAAGTAGGGTAAAAGGTAAAAAACAGATAAGTAGGGTAAAAGGTAAAAAACAGATAAGTAAGGTAAAAGGTAAAAACATATAAGTAGGGTAAAAGGTAAAAACATATAAGTAGGGTAAAAGCGTAAAAAAAGATAAGTAGGGTAAAAGTGTAAGAAATAGATAAGTAGGTTAAAAGTTTAAAAACAGATAAGTAGGGTAAAAGGTAAAAAACAGATAAGTAGGGTAAAAGGTAAAAAACAGATAAGTAGGTAAAAGGTAAAAACATATAAGTAGGGTAAAAGGGTAAAAAAAAGATAAGTAGGGTAAAAGGGTAAGAAATAGATAAGTAGGGTAAAAGGTAAAAAACAGATAAGTAGGGTAAAAGGTAAAAAACAGATAAGTAGAGTAAAAGGTAAAAACATGTAAGTAGGGTAAAAGGGTAAAAAAAAGATAAGTAGGGTAAAAGGTAAAAAACAGATAAGTAGGGTAAAAGGTAAAAAACAGATAAGTAGGGTAAAAGGTAAAAAACAGATAAGTAGGGTAAAAGGTAAAAACAGATAAGTAGGGTAAAAGGGTAAAAAAAGATAAGTAGGGTAAAAGGGTAAGAAATAGTATAAGTAGGTTAAAAGTTAAAAAACAGATAAGTAGTGTAAAAGGTAAAAAACAGATAAGTAGGTTAAAAGTTAAAAAACAGATAAGTAGGGTAAAAGGTAAAAACATATAAGTAGGGTAAAAGGGTAAAAAAAAGATAAGTAGGGTAAAAGGGTAAGAAATAGATAAGTAGGGTAAAAGGTAAAAAACAGATAAGTAGGGTAAAAGGTAACAAAACAGATAAGTGTGGTAAAAAAGTAAAAAACAGATAAGTAGGGTAAAAGGGTAAGAAACAGATAAGTATAGTAAAAGGGTAAAAACAGATAAGTAGGGTAAAAGGGTAAAAAACAGATAAGTATGGTAAAAGGGTAAAAAACAGATAAGTAGGGTAAAAGGGTAAAAAATAGATAAGTAGGTTAAAATGGTAAGAAACAGATACGTAGGGTAAAAGGGTAAAAAACAGATAAGTAGGGTAAAAGGGTAAAAAACAGATAAGTAGGGTAAACGGGTAAAAAACAAATAATATAGGGGACAATTTGTGGAAAGAAAAAAACGCCTTAAAAAACTCTTATGAGGGTATGAAACAAGAATAATAAGGAAATAGTGAGGGTAATGAAAGAAATTTATTGTAAATTTATTTCATTACACTCACAATTTATTTATTATTCTATACAAACAGCACTAAACATATAAGTGTATGAATATATACTGGATATGAGGAATGGGGATAAGTTTTTTTATTATCTATTTCCCATTGTGCTCCTATACCAATTCTGCAATCAAATAAAAACGAACTCGAACTATAATGACACTAGATGTGGGGGAGTGGAGGCTTACAAAAAATGTTGTAATAAGAGTACGGCCGTTAAGGACGTGTTTTGATATATATATATATATATATATATATATATATATATATATACATATATATAAGTATTTATACACACATATATATACCTGTATTTATAAAAATATATACACATGTATATATACATATATACATACATATATACGCATATACATATATCAACATAGATATATATGTATACATATTCACATTTATAAATAGTATACATTTATATATATATATATATGTATACATATAAAAATACATATACGTATACATATATATATATACATATATATTGATGTATTCATATATATATACATATATATACACATATATATGTATTCATATTTATATACATTAATATATGTATGTATATACATATACATATATATATATGTATATACATACATATATATACACATATGTATATATATGTATACATATATATATATACATATATGTATATATGTGTATACATATACATATATATGTATATATATATATTAATACATATATATATATACATACATATATATATACAAACATATATGAATATATACATACACACATACACATATGTATATATCCACATATATATATGTATACATATATACACACTTATATATATATACATATATATGCATATATATATATATACATATATACATTTATATATGTATACATATATCCATGCATATACATATACATATATATACATATATATATATATATATATATATATATATATATATATATATATATATATGTATTTATATACATATATAGCCATATACATATATATACATATATACATATATATACATACATATATACATATATATGTATACATATGTATACATATATATATATATGTATACATATGTATACATCTATATACATATACATTTATATACATATTTATATATATATACGTATATATATATGTATATACATATTTATATATGTATATATATACATATATATGTATATACATACATATATATATATATGTGTATTATATTTATATACATATATATATATATATATATATATATATATGTGTATTGTATTTATATACATATATATATATGTATTCATACATATATATATACATATGTATACGGAACAATCACGTTGACACACCGGTTCCCGTTAGATCACCGAAGTTTAGCGACGTCAAGCCTGGCCAGTATTAAATGGGTAAAACCAGGTGCTGTATGTGCTCTCTGCTCATCTCGGCATTGTTTCCAGTCGTTTTGTACTACTACTTGCCATTGGAATCAAGCAATGCCGACTCAGGAGAGCGGTTTATGTGGATGGCGCAACCCGTGAAGTAAAAAATGTACGCGCGGGTCGCCCCCGACGGAACACTCATACGTCGAAATCGACGGGAGAGTCCATTTCATTTATATACATATATATATATATATACATACATATATGTGTTCATATATATATAAATGTATATATTCATACATATATATATACATATATATATATATATATATATATATATATATATGTATTCATATATATATACATATATATGTATATACATACATATATATATATATATATATGCATACATATATATACACATATATATGCATACATATATATACATATATATGCATATATATATATATATGTATCCACATATATATATATATACAAATATATGTATACATGGGTATATATATATATATATATATATATATATATATATATATATATATATATATATATACAGGTTGGGCAAAAATCAGGATCCTTTTTATTTATTGATTTATTTTATTTTTTTTTAGAATAAGTAAAAGACCCCTTCCGAAGCAAGCCTGAGCCGTATTAGCCCTAAGGAACGTACCCTCATTCAGAAAACATTATTTTTGCTTAAAAAACTCAAAACAGTGTAAAAAACAATACTTTAGTTTTTGTAAGTGGTAAGAAGTGTTTCTCGGCTTAAATTTGTTTTGTTTATTTCAAAAAATCTCGGAAGGGTCAGTCTACACACACACAAAGTTTGGTGAGTTTAACTTTTATTTTGTGGAAGTTATTCAAATTCAAGTTATTCAAATTTAAAATAGGACCCTTATTTTGGCCCACCCTGTATATATATACACGGCACAATCACGTAACACACCGGTTCCCGTTAGATCACCGAAGTTAAGCGGCGTCGAGCCTGGCCAGTACTAAATGGGTGACCATTTGGGAACACCAGGTACTGTGTGTGCTCTCTGCTTATCTCGGCATTGTTTCCAGTCGTCTTGTATTACTACTAGCCATTGGAATCATCAATGCCGACGCAGGAGAGCGGTTGTTGGAGATTGCGCAACCCTTGCAATTACAAATTCACTGGCGGGGAACTCATACGTCGAAATCGGCGGGAGAGTCCATCATATGGATACATATTTATACGTATATATATATATGGATACATATATACATATATATGTATATATGTACATATATAAGGGTTAGCAGCGCCGACTGTCAGCTCGACAGTTGAGTTTCAATCCCGGCTTTAGGAACTAACTGATCTAGCCGCACTTATGCGAAACAGTCTGTATGGTGATGACTATATGAAGCTCCCTCCCTGGGTAGAGCTTATTTTGTAAGGATACTGCCAACTGCCATTAGCTTTAAGGCATAGCACATTAGGTAAACTAATTAGGCACTTTCAATGTTTCCATGCAGATATGGAGGAGGCAGATATTCGCACATGGATTTTGTCAAAAATAGAACAAAATCCAGACATAACATTGCAACAAGTTGCCGCGGAATGCCAGCGTCTAGTGAATCTAAAACATGATTCAACTATGGTACAACATGCATCATCATCCATGGTAAACACAGTCCCAAAACAACGTTGGCCCACCTCACCAACTTCAAAATCAGTCCAGCCCCCAACAGCTTTTTGGAATTGTGGCAACTGGCATTTTGTGCGAAACTGCACCTTCAAGACACACCGCTGTCGCAACTGCAATCGACTCGGACATGAAGAGGGATGTTGCACCCATCCAGGGCGAATACCCACCCATAATAGGCAAACCTCACATAACAGGCAACGACAGCAGCACAGAACAAAAACAAACAGTATGATAGCAACTTTTCTCTCAAAAACAAAATCCAAACGAATATGTTGCAGTACAATTGAATGCCCATCGTATTCAACTGCAAATCGATACAGATATAACTATTATATCACAAGAACTATAGGAAGCCATAGGACAGCCTTCATTGACACCAACAAGTCAGGTAGAACAGAGTGCTTCTGGAGATTGTGTTCACATCACGGGTCAATTACCCGCTACCATCAAAATGATAGAAAAAACGGTGTCAGGTACCGTATACATAGCAAACGCATGCCATAAGTTGGTCGGACTTGATTTTATCGAGTTACTAGGTCTTCTCGACATTCCACTCAACCAGATATCTGAGGTGGTGTCCAGATCGTCACCAGACCAAAGACATCATGAAACAATTTTCTTTAGTCTTTATAAACAAATTGGGACGTTGCACTCAGGCAGAGGCCACACTGTTCCTTAAATCATTTTCTAAGTCTGTTTTTCGACCCAAACGTCCGATACCATACGCTCCATTGCCACTGGTGGACCATGAACTAAAACGACTTGAGGAAATGAAGGTCATCATACCAGTAACATCTCACGGTGGGCTCGATAGAGTTAAAGACTAAAACGGGTAGATGTTAGGGCACCTAACGAAAACGGAATTACTTACCTTGAACCATTTCGGGAGTTAAGAGTTATCCCCCTTTGAAAAGGGTTGACTGCCCGGAGAGAAAGAAGAACACGGCGTCAGACTGTGAATCTATCAATCGCGTCCAGCGGCCAATTCACTCATTAATTCATTCTGTGTTCAGTTTTAATAAATTTGTTAAACGTCTGTCTTGATAGTTCATCCATTTATTTACAAGTTATTATTTATAATTAACCTAAATTACGAGGTTATAAAACTTTGTTCCGATTAAGAGTTTAATTTTTATTTTACAATTTCAATACTTCAAAGGTAAAAAAAAAATCATTTTAAAAA
>OY744541.1:12811626-12821626 GCA_963556195.1 Sepiola atlantica | reverse complement strand
TAGACTTGACTTGAAAATGTGATTGATTTGCATATTTTATTAGACTTGACTTGAAAATGTGATTGATTTGCATATTTTATTAGACTTGACTTGAAAATGTGATTGATTTGCATATTTTATTAGACTTGACTTGAAAATGTGATTGATTTGCATATTTTATTAGACTTGACTTGAAAATGTGATTGATTTGCATATTTTATTAGACTTGACTTGAAAATTTGATTGATTTGCATATTTTATTAGACTTGACTTGAAAATGTGATTGATTTGCATATTTTATTAGACTTGACTTGAAAATGTGATTGATTTGCATATTTTATTAGACTTGACTTGAAAATGTGATTGATTTGCATATTTTATTAGACTTGACTTGAAAATGTGATTGATTTGCATATTTTATTAGACTTGACTTGAAAATGTGATTGATTTGCATATTTTATTAGACTTGACTTGAAAATGTGATTGATTTGCATATTTTATTAGACTTGACTTGAAAATGTGATTGATTTGCATATTTTATTAGACTTGACTTGAAAATGTGATTGATTTGCATATTTTATTAGACTTGACTTGAAAATGTGATTGATTTGCATATTTTATTAGACTTGACTTGAAAATGTGATTGATTTGCATATTTTATTAGACTTGACTTGAAAATGTGATTGATTTGCATATTTTATTAGACTTGACTTGAAAATGTGATTGATTTGCATATTTTATTAGACTTGACTTGAAAATGTGATTGATTTGCATATTTTATTAGACTTGACTTGAAAATTTGATTGATTTGCATATTCGTGAAAGGTTTAAATATTTACTGATACTAGATTTAAAATGCATAATTCGAGGGATACCAATAAAAAGTTGTAGAATTAATGTGGTTTCGAGCGTTTTTCCTGCTCGTTATGATAGATATATTCTAATAGGTCCTAACCTCAGGGTCACCGCTGAATAATTTGATTATTTTTCAGTTAATTTTATTTGCGTGTTTTGTCAAAGAGGTCAGAATATATGAATTATTAAGGTTTGTTGGGCATCAGTATAAGCATATTTCTCCGATATATATGAAATGAAAATATGTATACTCATGATAAGTTACAAAAGCATAAATATCAAAATCATCTAAACCGTGATCGCTTCATGCCTATGAAGTAAAATAGGGTTAGGGTTATGGTTAAGATAAGGGTTAGAATTAGGATTAGTGTTAGGGTTAGGGTTAGTGTTAGGGTTAGGGTTAGGGTTAGGGTTAGGGTTAGGGTTAGGGTTAGGGTTTTATGTAAATAAGTCACGACACGAAGTGCATACATAGGAACAAAACGCCAGCTAGAAACATTTAACTACAGTTTAAAAGTAGAACCATATGAGACTCGACATTCAACACGCATTTACTAATAAAATAGTTATATTTGTACGTGCTATTCTCTAATATTATCGCTTCAGGCGATTCTATTGTTAGATACCTAAACTTTTATAAAAAAAAAAGATTAGAGATTCGGAAATATGTTTTTCACTTTTCATTTTCTATCGACAGCAATGATCAATTATCCTTTCTGTCGAAATTGGTTTGTTGCGTGTTTCGACAAACATAGACGCGCCAATAAAGAATAGATGTTTTTTTGTGACTAATGTAGTGTCAGTAAAACGAAAACAGAATAGAGAGTTTTGAGTAAGATGGGTATAAGCAGTACATTACACTCTGTCATTCGATCTATATCGATATAAATGTATATATATATATATATACATATATATATATATATATTAGTACTTCATGTATCCACATAAAATATTATGTTGAGATATAATTTTTTATGTGTCAGTTTTCAGTATTTACTTCAACAGTGCTCGATACGTAAGTAGAGCTAGGTATTAAGCAATGAAAATATATATGGCAATCAAGCTACACAGAGGCTCCCGTGTTTCATCCCCGGGGGAATTGTCAGGCTAAATGCATTTAGCCTGACGATCCCCCCGGGGATGAAACACGGGAGCCTCTGTGTAGCTTGATTGCCATATATATTTTCATTGCTTACTACATATATATATATATATATATATATATATATATATATATATATATATATATATATATATATATATATATATATATATATGAACGATATAAACACAAATGAAAGTTGTTGGAACCTCATACGTCGCAATCGACGGGAGAGTCCATCATCATCATATATATATATATGTGTGTGTCTAGATGAATCTATACATTTAAAGAAAGAGATGTAAATGCATATTTCGTCTTTATAACTAAAAAAACTTCCACAGAATTATATGTAAATTTACTTATCAATTTTGTATGGCAATCGCTTCATACAATGGCATGTTGATATAAAGAGCTGAACACTGTCGACTTTTGACAAAACAGCACTAGCATCAACATGTGAGGAAAGAAAAGAGAACAGCCAATGGCATCGATAAACAGGCGAGATTTATAGAAAATCTCCTTTCAAGAATCCTGACAAGAGCAGTTTTATTTGTAAAGTTCCAAAAGATTCTTTTTGAAAAATTCTCAGCAAATAAATATTGTCATCTAAGTGTCGCATATATTTATTGCTAAGAATCGATGAGTTGTAATTTCTATATGAGAGCTAGAATGTGTGTAGCGTGACGGATTATTAGTTTTTTTTTAATTCTAGTTGTCATGGCGATATAAGCACGTGTCTACATTACATGTAGTAGCAACATTATTTTTTTTATAATTATTAATCGTATTATTATAAATAGTTGTAGTAATAGAAGCAGAATCATCGACCGTATTTAAAATGTAATAGTTTAGGCTTTAACTAAAAACAATTACTATTAAAAATTCATAGGGGTTAGCCTTACTCCACACTTGATGTAAGGATCTAACAAGAACAAAGTTGATTATCGCAAAGACATGGGATTCCTATTGATCTTAGTCTTGAAAACACTAATATTATGAGTAGGAAGAAAACAGTCAGCAGGAAGAGAGTTCCACAAGCTTGCGGTACTTGGAAAAACGCTACTGGAATAGGAAGCTGTATTACCATGAGGGACCAAAACATCGAACTGATGAAGATCACAAGACAAACTAGTCAAACGAGCTGAAACAAAAGAAGCAACGAATAGATCACTTATTTCTGAAGAACACATGCCATAATTGTATTTATAGAAAAGACTGAGACTAGCAACATCACGCCTGTGATAGATGGGGGTATAGAGAAGAAGAAAGGGTCGGACCAATCAAATTACATATACGTTTCTGCACCTTATCAAGCATTACATGTAGTAGCAACACTTTTCTATTATTACTAATCGTATTATTATAAATAGTTGTATTAATAGAAGCAGTATCATCGACCGTATTTGAAATGAAATAGTTTAGGCTTTAACCAGAAACAATAATTCTTAATAAACTTATAAATTTTAGCATTACTCCACAGATGTATAAATCGCTCCAGACAAGGCATGAAACCACTCGATGTAATGAGCTAACAAGAACGAAATATGATAATCGCAGAGACAGGAGATGCTTATTTGCCATCGGCTTGAACAGACCAAGGTTATAAGTGAGAGGAGATGAGTTCCATGAAACGAGTTCCACAAGCCTGAGGGTCTTGCAAAGAAGCTAATGAAATGGGAAGCTGTATTGCAATGATCTTATTACAATTATAAAAAGATAACGTATATTCATGGTAAAGAAGAGATATAAAGAGGAAACAGCATGAAATGACAGGAAGCAGGAAATGCAGGTCGATATAAGGTTTAATTAAGATTAGGTTGATAATTGGGGAGAGTCTGTAAGGAGACAATTCTAGTTGAAAGTTAAGATTTTTACCTATGGAGGAATTAGATTAAAAGCATACATAGATGTGTGTGTGGGTTTATTCACCTATTTCACTTATGTCTTTCGTCTTTTCTCGGGTGTAGTTAAGATTATTTCTCCAATATATATATATATATATATATATATATATATATATATATATATATATATATATATATATATAAATATGTGTGTGTGTGTGTGCGTGAATGTGTGTGTGTATGTGAGAAAGAGTTTGCTATTTTCTTTGTGTTTTGTTTGGTTTCACCCAAAAATGAACCACTGTATTCTGTAGGTTTTTACAAGACACTTTAATTCAATAACTTTTTACTCTTTGTGGAGTTTTCTGATGATTTTGTAATGTTGCAGAGATGATATTAGCATAAAAATGTTGTTTGGCACAAGACAAATGAAATGGACCGTAAAAATATATCTCACAGTAATGTTATGTTTTTTGGAAATGTGAAAAAATAAAAATAAAAAGATTAAAATAAAAAACATTGTTATTGGAATGTAATATGAACCTGACACACACACACACATATATATATATATATATATATATATATATATATATATATATATATATATTGCATACAATTCACATCCGTATCGAACGATCTATGATTTACAAAATTGAAAACAATCTTTACGATATGATTAGTTTAAAGCAGAATCACCATAAACGTTTCAGAATCGATTAGGAAGAATGGTTTCCCCTTTCTGGCTATCTATTATTTCGTTGTTTCCAAACATCGTCTATCTCGTACCTTTTTCCTCTCCCGGTTCCGCCATGATTTCATTAAACTGTCTTTAATAGAAGTGCCGTCACTGACGACACTCAAATAAATGGAATTTTTTTTTTGGCCTCGCTCGCGTTCCTACCTCGGTCGATGTCCCCTTTCTATTCGCCACTTCCATGTCTCTCCTCGGCGCAAATCCGCATGAAAAATGTCTCACATTTGCAAACCAATGTATTTCACGTGATCAACTCTTTATAAAATAGAGGTTCCATTTAGAATTTCTATTAATAAAACAAGTATGAAGTAGATCTCAAGTAGTGAACACTCGTCGAATATACAAATAAGACGACCATTTATTGCAGTCGAATTTAGCACAGCGCTAATGGAATACAGGTTTACATGATATACACCGCGTAAAGTATTTATACGAACGTCTGTTACTTTAATAGAAAGCAATTTTAAATCATGAATGCACACCTTAGGCTAAGATTAAGAAAAGAATGAATGAGAATATGCAGGTTCGGGCTCAGTCGCGGCATTTGACTATACATTTTACTGTGGAATTATGACGTATTTTCATGTTATTTTACGGATAAAAAAAGAAGCTCATAGGGTGTTTTTAGTTTAGCTTAAGCGGTAGGCTTTCATGACTTAATGTAATGGAACCATCTCAAATAGTTGGTCAAGTGAATAACGACACGAACTGAAGACCTGGGTGTTCCAAGTTCGAATCCAGTCGGTTCCACAGTACCACTTTCACTTAAGGATGTTGGCAACCTTCTCGTGGTCCTTTCCGTAAGTACCCGATGTCTTATCAGAAATATTTTTAACAAGAAAAACATCGGGGAAACTAATGCCAACACTAGACTCAGCTGATAAACACGAAAGTAGATGTCAAATAGTTAATCAGTATTTACTCACGATAAGGTGCCCTGGAATCTTATTGACACTAAGTATCCCAAGATGTCAGCACATTACCCCCCTTTCATTTTTAATAATCTTCGTCACGACCGTTTATTATTGATTTCTTGCTGATAACGAACGTTGACTCCTCTGAAATTTGAGTGACAATACGCCTCCCCAAGATGCAAGTGCTCGCATCGATTATACCGAGTATATCTGGATGGTAATCAAATTAATCGTTCTTTCCATCTATCTCGACCCTTTATAACTAGGGCTGTTAGCAAACAAAAATAGTTGGGCAGAGTAGGGTGGATGTCACAATATAGGATTTCTATTAGTTTTACGTCTTTTATATTCGTGTCATTGAGCTTTAAATTTCTGTTAATATTTTTTTAAACACAGTTCACCCCAAACAATGCAAGCTGCCACTGTAGACGTTAGGGGCTACTGAGAATAAGGGTGACATGTTTGGGTGTCATCGTAAATTGGAGTCTGTGTAGCGAGATGCATGTTCAAATTAGTTTTCAATTGTTGCATGTTGGTACGGTCGTGGAAACTGATCTTATCCCTGCTATAGTAATAAATAAAATGTTGACTGAGCTGGCCCCGTCTCTTTGAAACTCCATAACAAATAGCTGGTCGAATTTTTCCTCCGTTGTAGCGTGACGTTAGCCTCTTTTGTGCATGTTTTAATACGGTATTACAAGTATAATGTTTAATATAATCAACGCTTTCTGAGTCAACATAAAGATCCGGGTGTTCACCGATTGACAGGCAATTAAACAACATCACATTGATGTGAGGGTGCTTTTAGCTCATCTTCCCTGCACCCTGTTTCCACGACTGTATAAACATGTGGATATTTTAATAGAATGTAAACAAGCACCTTGCTACACAGCTCACTACTTAGGATGGTTCTTATACTCTTACCCCTTATTGACAGTAATCCCTTACGTGTCAGTCAAAGTGTACCTTGTTTGGAGGTAGCTATTGGAGTAGACGGTTTTCCGGCATCTGGAGAACTCCACAGTGAATGGATGGAAATGGATGCATATACGCCAGAATTGAATTGATATTCACTAGTTGTCATGCTATATGAACAATAATAAACTTACAATAAATATATGAATAAAAAATTTAAAAAATGTTTGTTTAATATATTAAACATATCTTCCTGAGAATGAGAAAATGATGCTATATGTAATCAAAAGTGGAATTGTACCGGCGTTCTGAATATTTATTATGTATATTACAAAACAGTAAAAATTGTACGTATGTAACCCAAAACTGACACAGTGTGTAATGCTGTTTTGTATACTTTCATTATCAGAAAATGAACTTACATATATACAATGTAATTCGATTTGAAACCCATATTTAATTTTGATTATAACGGTTTTATTTAAAGTTAATTGTTATATTTCAATTTATTTTCTATCAATATTTATATTTATACAATATTTCTGAAGAATATATAAAAAATAGTATTTTAAAGAGATGGGATTATTTTTCATACTCTAATTTCACTAGTAGTATTAAGTTGAATACACCAGGGGTTTTACTCCGCCTAATAAACCGGTATTGTCCGGGCCTTCGGGTCTTGATTTACGCCGGTCTATCGGTTGTCCGTCCTGTGCAGTTCTAGGAGGTGCACCCTCCCAGGCTTAGCCTTCTCACTTTTTGAGAAGGGGTAAGTTTATTGCTAATCGCCCGAGGCGCCCCTGCCGGGGAATGCCGACGGGGCTGCCCAGGCAATTATTAAATGGCCAGAGTGCTGAAATTCTCGAGCGCTGTTTTTTTTCTCCACTTTCCCGACCTTGTGTCACATCTTACCTTGTGGGAGGAAGATAAATAGAATTTACTAGTATATATTATTCATTTACCTCATTCAATCAATGGCTGGAATAATCCCGTTCGTCGTTTTGCACTTGATTAATGATTGAAGAAATACAATAACCAACCTTACAATGTGACCAAATGTATTTGTGAATTTCATTTTAAATCTTTAACAGTTTTATTTTTAATTTTTGATTTAAATGTTCTTCATTTGTTGATGCGATACGAAAGAAAAAGTGATTTAGAAATAGGAAACGTGAAAAATCAGCGAGAAAAGTGTACGTCGTTTAATGTACAACATACAAGTTTCTATTTAATTCTAGTGTTCACTTCCAACTCGTCTATTAATGAACTCTAATTTCTCAAGTGATTGCAATCCAAATACGAAAGTAAAACATTTAAAAAAAAAGGTTCACTGTTGATTTAGTGTCTAATACCTTCGGCTTTTAACTTGAACAATTTGAAAAGCTTTTTTAGCTTTTAAAACCACTCGACGAAATTGAATTGTAATCTGAACGGAAGCTCTTTGAATACAAATTTGTTACCGGTACTTTTCTTTTGAGTATGCTTGGTTTGTCTTCCGCCAAAGTAAAAATGATATAAATAGCAACAATGTACATGCAGTGTTATGCATGGTGTAATGGAAGCGGTAATAGGCGGGGACTTTGTTTGGTGCTACTGAAACCGAAATAAAATACAAATATAAACTAACTTTTAAAACAAGGTACCGATATATAGTTGCACTGTGCACGAAGGGGGAAAACAAGCAGCGTTGTCTTCTTTGGGTGCTGATATCGATCCTGAACCAGTTTTCGTGAGGTTCGACTCGGAAGCGTTCGGCTGTCCTACGCAAACGCCCGAGAGTTGACGAGCCGATTTGTACCAGCCGACAATTTTGATACGGTGCGGCGTCATGTGATTGTAAGTTATATTTTCAAGAAATTTTCTAAAAGAAACAACAATTACATGACGCAGCACCGTATCTAAATTGTCGTCTGGTACCATTCGCCTCGTCAACACTCGGGCGTTTGCGTAAGACAGCCGAACGCTTCCGAGTCGAACCTCACGAAAACTGGTTCAGGATCGATATCAGTACCTTTCCTTCTTCTCCGGAAGGAAGATGTGGCATAAGACCGGAAGTTGGGAGAAAAAGCCAGCCCCTCCCCCTCCCCCAGTGTAATAGTAAAGCTGGCTTCTAAAAATAGCCCGGGCAGCTCCGTCGGCATTCTAGGGTAAAGTCGCCTCAAGCAATTGGCAATAAACCAACCCCTTTCCAAAGAGGGAAGGCAAGGCAAGGTGAAACTCCGAGGATGGATTTAGACATAATACCTTAATCTGACATATAAAGGCCATCAAAATGGCTAGTGTCTGTCTGACTGATTGTCGAGCACGTACCCTCGACTCGTATTTAGGTGTTACAATCATCAGCCGACTTTCACCAACTGAAGCATGTCGGAACTTGCTCATAGAAACGAACAATCAGCTTATGAAATAAATAACTGTGCTTATTGACGTGCTTAAATGAATACATATGTATATTTTATCGTAAGCCTCATAGTTCATCTCGCCCTACTAATTAATGACTTTAAACGAATTGATTTGTTTTAGTTTGTCTAGCTTTTTAGTGTAAGAACATTTAAGTATAAAACGTGTATATTAAATGTAACGCCCGCTTCCTACCTACCAATCCCTTATCACGTGAACCCCTCTTACCCGTCCACCCCTTTTTCCTCCCAGCTGCAACAGCGGCTCTCTCAACCAATCCGACCACTGTATTCACTCATATTCAACTTTCCCCTCTCCCCAATCCCAACCCCTAATTTAGCATTGCTGTTTCACTTGAGTTTTTTCTTGGATTCGCTTGCTTGAATACCTCACCAATAATACCATTCTCTTTTTCTATGGCCCGGAAAGTTATCAATAATGGTCAGCTTTTCTCATATCAATTCCATTTGAGTGCGCTTGGATTTACTTCATTTTGAACACCTTCTCCATACTGCCCCAACGAAACATTTTTTTTCGTCTTCTACAAAATCTCCTTTTCATTGGACACCTTTTCAACGGACAATTACCACCTGGACAAACCACACATCTTTTTTACTAAACTTTTCTTTCACTACATTTTTAATAATATGTTTCAAATATTTGAACTTCGGCTTTTCTACAGCCAACTTATCTATCTGTATTTCTCCTCTGATGATAAGAACTCGATCTTTGAAAAGCCTTGGCTTAAGGGAAGATTTATTATAGAATACACCTTGCATTGAACAATCGAAATTCTAAATAAATTTGGACATTCGGTACATGTTTATCACTATTATTTCCTCTATCTATATCTTTATATATATATATATATATATATATATATATATATATATATATATTTATTAGTATTCTTTGCGTCATTCTGTAAGAAATAATAAACATTTCGAAGGCAACACGTGATACATCAAATTCATTAATATCAATAAATTAGGCTATATAACGACGACACATGAAAATCGATAATTTGACTCGATACCAGACAATTAGGCAGATAACATGTTATGTAAACCATAAATTACGGTCAATGTAGAGACACATGAATGCAATGTTTATTTGTAGTAAAACCAATGTACTCTACAGCATTTTTCATTTGAACACTTCGCATATATATATATATATATATATATATATATATATATATATATATATATATATATAGGAAAAAGAG
>OY744541.1:12791626-12801626 GCA_963556195.1 Sepiola atlantica | reverse complement strand
AACACCGGGTAGCCTCGCTAGTCTCAATATATGAGGCAAAAATCTCTGTGTATGCGTTACATTATGGCCGTTCATATTTTGAGTTTTACTTACATTACAAAAGATGAGCATCGACCATATACTCCCCATTTGATGGCCGTGTGCCTAATTTGTAAATGGAATTTTACTTTCTTTCTGAATAAATAATTCAAAGTGTAGTATCTGCTCCTATCTACTTTCTTTTCTGACAAGAACTCTGTCTATTTCTTTTTGAAGATATCGGCTCTTATCTGATGCCTTACCCTTAGACCGTTTTAAATAACTGACCTGCGTTATTTCTGGTCTGGCAACAGCACGTTTGTTATAGTTTGGGCAAACTTCATCAACCGACAGTAGTGACTGTTGACCGTCGCCACCTGGTACAACCATCGACTTGGTCAGCTGTCCTTGTTAATTTTCAAGCTACGTTGTCTCATGGTGAACTAGTGCCTCTGCTCCAGCCCATGCCCTGGTTACATCATCCTGCTCTTAACCAACACTTCTTATCTTACTCATGGTTCAATGACTTCATTCAGCTGCTAACTCATTTATCCGGTCATCGACTTGACCAACCCAGACAGCTATTTACTATTCAATATTGATAAATGTGTTGTTGCACATATTCTTTATATATGTTTTCTATATTTGCCCAATATTGTAAATCAAAAATAAAAAAGCCTAATTTCAAATAACATTGAATTAAGAAATTATATTATACTTTCAAACATTAAGATCATTTATGAAATTTAAAAGTAAAATTCATGCGAAATAATTAATTTAAAAAGTTACAAGACTCAAATAAGGATTAATATTAAAATACGTAAACATGTCATACGGGCTCCTTACTCTAATGTTTAAGTTAATGTCTATGTTCAATATTTCCAGTAATTAGCTAGTAGTTGTAATGAGTTAGTTAAAAGGATAGAATAAATGAGTTTTAAGAAGACTGAGTTTGCTTGAAGAAGCTTTATTCGACAAAGATCTACGCAGGGATAAAGGCTCTACAGGAAACAATGGCTGACTAAAAAAGAAAGAGTGATCAAGGGAAGTAATTCACTTCCGAAGCATAGAAAGAGATAGAAGAGTTCTTATTTCATCACAGTAGTATCAATTGAAAATTGCTGCTAAATCTGTAAGTTTAACAGCTCTTTCGACGAGGCTTGGAAACTGAGTCCGGCAATAACATTTTGGGGTTGTTAGCCATTGTTTTTACTGGATTCAACCTTTTTCTAATAATTCACCTGTAAACTGTTGTCAATCAAAATTGTGCCTTTCCCTGTCTCTGGGCGTGTAAACATTTTTTCTAACTACAATCGTTTTCATCCACTGTTATATTTCGCTTTTAGGCAGTTTGGTCTACTCGCATGATAATTAGAAATAAACATGCAATGCCGACATCGCGCATGCGCCTTACAGCTTATCCAAGTGGACGCCAGACATTGCTAGCGCTTTGAATAAGTCTAGTGCGAGTATTTATCATCAGCGTATGTTTTTTAAAGAAATCACTAATTGTACTAATTGATGTATTTTACACGCACTCGACTGAGTGTGATTCTGGTTTAACACTAATATTTTGTCATATTTGAATTAATAAAACAATGAATACGCACACTTAATGCATATTTGGTATTATATTCTTATGATGAAGATCTAATCAAATACAATTAAATGACGCATATACTTCGGTGCTGGGTTTTAGCGGAAGCGTACATTCTCTGCGTGCTATCGTTTGTTTATAGTTTGATTATTATACTGACATATTATTCTATCTATTTAGACGCCCGCAAGAGAGATTATGAATGCGGAGGATTTATTTTTAATCGCAACCATTCGTGGCACAATCTATTATGCGATCAGGTTACGGTGTTGTTTTGTGTTCCGTGGAACAATGTACAACACAATCACTCTTTTAGTTTGCCTCTCTTACGCAGCATGTGGTATTTTGAACATAGATTTACAAAAGAAAAGTATTGTATTGTCACTGTGAGCGGTTTATTTTATTCACACGTACAGCGCAAGAATACCTTGGCATATTTAATGAATGGAATCACGACAGCGCACTTATTATTCTATATAATAATACACAGCAATATTTCTCACATAGAACATTAGAAGTGTAAGGTGCACATTAGCAGTGTAAGGTGCACATTAGCAGTGTAAGGTGCACATTAGCAGTGTAAGGTGCACATTAGCAGTGTAAGGTACACATTAGCAGTGTAAGGTACACATTAGCAGTGTAAGGTGCACATTATCAGTGTAAGGTGCACATTAGCAGTGTAAGGTACACATTAGCAGTGTAAGGTGCACATTAGCAGTGTAAGGTGCACATTAGCAGGGTAAGGTACACATTAGCAGTGTAAGGTGCACTGTGTTACTAAAAATAATAGTCACATTTAAATTCGTATGTAGGATCTTCGAGAGAGGAATGCCTACTAGACACTTACCTCGAGTGTCTAAGGTATCTTAGTACATCGGTGTGTAAGGGCAGCCTGGTATGAGGATACTTCCTCCTACAAGTCAATCCTGACTAAATATTCAAGATAGCATAGTGTTCAAAGCACAAATACGATCCTTTCGGTATGACTAACCAACATTGGCTCATACAATGAATGGTTCCCCTTCTCCAAGTGAGGTTACCACAACTAACAACACTAAACTAGATACACCACAAGAGCAGATGTAGCATCCTTGTTTTTCAAATGCTTCAATGGATTATGCTTTGATGAACTGGCTTCTCTGGTGCCCCCTCGACGTAAATTCACTAAACAAAATCGACAATAAGCTAAATCCCATCCATTCACTGTGGAGGTCCCCAGATGCCGGAGAGCTTTCTACTCCAATAGCTTCTTTTCTTAGTGTTGCTGACCTCTAGAACTCCCTCACTGCCTCCTGTTCCCCGACAGTACTGACATGCAGAAATTTAAAATAATGTAAACAGACATCTCGCTGCGCAGCTCCCAATTGAGGTTGTCCCCCTCCCAAACATTCCCCCTTTTTCTCAGTAGCCCTTTACGTCTACAGTGGCAGCCTACCTTGTTTGGGGGTGAACTATGTTAAAAAAAGATATATCATAACATAGTGTTATGGTTAATTAGTGAGAGAACAATTAATGTTCCTAACTTCTTTATTTGAGAAGTAAAGGAGAAGGGACTCTTTGATTTCTCGCAAATTTGACTGAAGTAAAAGAAACCCAAAATTAAGTTAACTTTTAAATTGTTGTGTTAATGAACTATATTTCGTAATATAGACTGTAAAAAGGAAAGCAGGAGTTGTTGTCTAAATATCATCATCTTTGTTTACTTACATATAAATCAAGTAAATAACGTTGACATATTTTCCTGATGATATAAGTAACATTAAAAGTTAACATTTAAAGCACAGTGTTTTCCTAATGCTAATAATTTTCACATTTAATTTCGGAATAAACAGTAAAAATAACATTAGTTTCTTTTAAAAAAACAGTCAAACTATTTAACTCCGTAGAATATAAATACTGTTATATACTGCGTGTTGCCGCTAGAGAGCAAATGATGAAAGTAACAGAATGCAGAAAGCCTAGATTTATTTCAAAAGATTAAATTCAAAAACTGTATCAGCGCATCTCACACACTTCATCCACTCATGCATAGAGATTTATACTGTAGTGATGTGATAATGAAATGGTTTGGTTGATATGTAGTCATACCCTTAATGACAATAAAAGTGTAAACATTTGGGAATTTTCTTTGCCTTTGTACATTTAGTGTATATGAATTTCCATCTTAACCCTATTAAGGGCATATGATTTCAGTATACCGGCATTTTTCATGGAATGTCACTACTTTTTTTAAAGTTATGCCTCAATACAATGCCATGGAATTTCCTGGAAAAATAAGATATATGGTAAACTGAAATTACAATGCCATCAATTAGACCCTAGAACCTCTATCTCTGCCAATAATCCATCAAATAGTTAATGAGATACAGGGTGGCACATACGTGCGTACGTACAAACAGATAACATGGTTTCATGATTGAACTTTCTGGATCTCTGGGTTGCCTTGACTAATGATGCTGAAATTCTACACACTTAAGAGACTATAAAATAACAATTTTGTGCAAAGTTTTAACTAATTTGGTTTATTGGTTTTTAAGTTATGATTGATCAAAGGAATTAGATTTCCAGCATAGGCCATTCGTGGGGTCCATTAAGGGATAGAGCGCTCGCGCCTCCCTTGATTTGCTTTTTTAAACTGTAAGTATGTTTGATATTATGACACCATTAAACACTTTTAATTACTCCAATTAAACTGGAATTGCTTAATTTATATCTGATAACTGTTGTTAAAATTTCACAAAATCGGAAGTTCTGAATTTGCCGCCATTTACATTAGAGTCAATTAAAGTAAATATATGCTACATTATTTACCATTAGGTTTTGTAGTCATTTTCCAAAATTCTTAAGGATCGATTGGTTATTTTCTGAGTTAATACATTAAAATAGATAAACATATACAATACCAGAGTTCTAATTAATAGAGATAGCATACTAGATAACATTGTAGAGACGTCGGTATCTCTGGTAAGATGAGTTGACCGCTAACATAGACATTGATGTCAACAGGAATCGGATCTTACTGCTTGAGTGAGGTAAGGGGAGGTGACGGTGGGTAAGTGGATATCGACACGGACTGAAGACGTGGGTGTTCCAAGTTCAAACCCAGTAGGTTCCACATTACTACTTTCACTTAGGGATGTTGGCACCCTTCTCGTAGTCCATTCCTGTAAGTACCCGATGTCTTTCCAGAAAGATTTCCAACTAGAAAATCATCGGGGGAACTAATGCCAATACCAGAATCATCCGATTCACACGAAAGAAGAAGTAGTGAGGTAAGAATGTGACTGGTGTTTCCGACGACGTTTCATATCGAAAATATGTTCCTACTGCACACTATTTTACTGCTTGATATCTCTTACTTCTTTGATGATGTTACACGACCCCAATAATTTTAAGGCTATGATTTGCTTTAAGGTTAAAGTTTCAAAAAGATAATTTGTATTTCGTAATGTTCTAATGTTGTTTTTGTATTTCTAACGTCATAAACATGCGATTCAGTTTATTAACAGCTTTAGTTGTATGACAGAAGTAACGTGCTGCTCACATAAGTTGGTAGACTCGCATATGCATATGTAGAAACCTTATTGAATGTCCCCACTTTAAATTTAGACCAGGATTAATTCGATTTAAGTATACATCTCTCTTTAATGCTATTTACGAAAACTCTTCTTCTTCTTTCGTGTGAATCAGATAATTCTGGTGTTGGCATTAGTTTCCCCGATGTTTTTCTAGTTAGAAACTTTCCTGGTTTGGACCACGAGAAGGTTGCCAACATCCTTAAGTGAAAGTTATACTGTGGAACCCACTGGATTCGAACTTGGAACACCCAGCTCTTCAGTCCGTGCCGTTATCCACTTAATCACCTTCACCTCCCTGTGCTGAAGATAATAAGAATAAAATGTTTTCAGATAGAAAGTTAAAGAAATATCTACTAAAGTAACGGTAAATATATAAAATTTAGTCAGATACTTAAGTATTGGTAGTTGTTATCTTCATCACCGCGATAGAACGTATATTTTCCCTAATCTTTATACAAACACGCTTTCCGAGAATATTTATTGTGTAAAGTCTCTAAAAGAACTGTTATTTTCATCAAGTAATTATTTTGTGTGTTAGAACATCGTTATAAACCTATCTTTCTGTCTTTAAACATAGTAATTCAACCGTGGTTTTTGTTTGTGTCTTTTACTAATGAATATTTCCGTTCTTTTTTTTCCTTTTTTATATCTTTTATGTCACTCCCTTTCATGTTTGTAATTTTGTTTAAACATTTTATTTTTAGTTTTCTCGCTTTTTCCTGTTTTTATATATTATTTTTCATCCTTCATTCTGTTACTTACTTGCAATCCTTGTCTCAACACAATGAAGGCAGCATTCTCTGCACGTGTTACTTCTCCCTACCACATCCTGGCACATCAAGGTTTACATTCCCCTTGAACACATATTCGAAAATAGATTCTGTCTTTTTACATGGCTTGCTGCACTTTGCTATTTTTCTAATAAGATATATTGATTGATGTATCGATTTCATTCGTTTAGTAATGCGTAATATAAAAGTACAATGGCATTTCCTGTTAATTTGTTACATACGGAAAAAATCTTACTTTTTACTTTAGTTTTTTTATCGTCTATACTTTTTTCGTAAAGGCTGAACATCATGGCAGATAATTTTAACTTTTTATATGGCTGCCACATTCTGCGCGTTCGTATTCTGGTTCAATCCCCGTTCCGCACCCTGATGATACATATTACTGACAATAATCTGAAAATCAGAAAACGAAAAGTTTTTTTTTTACATGCCCAAGTAAGATTTTGTTGATTAACAATAATCTCAGATTGAAGGTATAATCAGCTAGATATTTCGGATAGAAGAATATTGCGGTCAGATAAGGCCGCTGTAGTAAGATCAAATGATATGTTTTAGATTGGAGTGTGGTGACACAAATGAAAGTTATCGGGTATGTATATTCGTATGTATTTTAATTTGGAACCATTCAGAGATATAGAGAATTATTTCAGAAAATATTGGTCTCAGATAATTGAACGGAACTAAGATTGCGAATGATGTTACTCGTATATAGAGAATTGATAGATTTTAAAGACTACGGAATTGCATGTTCGAGTAAATTTATTGATGTTTTTGTCACGGGATATCTCAAGTTCTGTAAGTATGTAATGCTACAATCTATTCGCAGAAAAGATACAATGAACCAAACGTCTACGTGAAGATTATCATGTCTTCGAGATGTATGTGAACAGGTTTGTTGTGTGATAACGTAATAAAACCATGGGGTGGTGTCAAAAGTTAATGTTGCAAGCAAAGAGAGAATTGTGTTGGACCTTATGTAGGTTCTATTGGATTGCCCCCTCCCCCCATCATTGAACTTCTCATGCATTATTTTTCTTATTTGCTTAACCTCGGTTTAGATCTGGTGAACGAGTTTCGAAACCGGTTACCTAACCGTTTCATTCTTTTATCATTTGAATTAATTATACTTAGTACAAATTAATATGGTTTGTCAATCGTTATTATTAAGCGTTGTACTAAATATATATTGAGAGAAAGTAATTTGGGGGAAGACTTCTGGCTTCCGGTGAAAAAATCGTGTATGGATGCCTGAAAGTGATACAATTTTTTTTATTCATATTTACTTGAAACTTTTCTTTCATCATATTCAAACAATTAACATAATACAGACTATTTGAAAAATAATTTATTTGTTTTTTATTTGATTGTTTTCAAAACATTTTTAAAAGGTTCATTGATTTTCTTATCCGTATTTGATTTAACGTCTAAAATGCATTGTTTTTACACCTCATAATATTAAAAAAAATAATTTAGCATTTCTTCAGTTTAGGTTTTAATCAGAATGTGTTTGTTTTCAGTGCCGCCGGAAGTAATATAGAAATAGAAGTTTTTATCCAAAAAAAACATTATTTTCACTAAATATTTCCAAAAAAAACATTTCACGCATTTTTGGAATAACATATATTTTCATTATTAGTTGAAAAAAAACATTATTTCTTGAAAAAAAAGATTAATCTATTTTATTCATTTTTTTTAATGAAAATTTTATTAAAGTTAATTAACATAATACAGACTATTTGAAAAATAATTTATTTGATTGTTTTCAAAAACAATCAAATAAATTATTTTTCAAATAGTCTGTATTATGTTAATTATTTAAATATAATGAAAGAAAAGTCTCAAATTAATATGAATAAAACAAAAAATGGTTGTATAACTTTCAGGAACCCATACACGATGTTTTCACCGGAAGCCAGATGTCATCCCCAAAATTCCCTTCTGCCTATATATTTAAATATATATAATATATTTCATTCATATATATATATATATATATATATATATATATATATATATATATATAGAGAGAGAGAGAGAGAGAGAGAGAGAGAGAGAGAGAGAGAGATAATGTGATAGATTAATAGCTAGCTGACAACATTAAATTAATAAGAACAGGGGAGACATATTCCCAACATTTCTGTAGCTTGTTATATTGATCAATAATTAATCAGTTCGTATGAAGCGGACAATTGCTCTTCCGTTATTAAAGAAAGTTGTCTATCTTTTCATAATTAACAATAATTGCGTTGATTTAAAAATAATTAAAGCTAATTAATTATTCTCAAATGTCATCTTATAAAGTTAGTGAATACAGGAAAAAATATTCAGTGCCATTCTTTTTCAGTCAACTATTTTTCGAAATACCTTTTTTTCGGATCTATGGTGTTGTCTAGCAATTGGGCTTGTTTATCACTGGAACTCCCTTTTCTTAACTTATTTGTGTAATGTTTTTTTAAAAATTAAAACCAGAGATGACATTTTAGATTTGTAGCCGTGTTCTTAATGCACATGTATATAGGTAGAATATAAGAAAGAGAAAAACTTAAAGACTGGACGAAGCATCGGTTTTAACTTTTTCTTCTATTATGTCAGCTGTTTTTTCTCATTTCAGACCCTGTCGCTTCAGCACACGGGATTATCTTTCAATAATCTTACGAGTTTTCTGTATCAGGTGTGAAAAATATCGATCTGTAAGAGATATATTGTAAACAATACTAAAATAATACACCACGATACTAACACCAAAAGATTTAAAATTCCGGAAGCTCTCTACATAAAAACAAAACATTGCACAATCAATAATGTGAAATACAAAACTAGTCATAACATTTTTAAAATGTCTAGCATAGTAATAAACGTTACCAAATTCTTAGCCACGAAGCAATTATACGTTTGAATCTTGAACCCGCTCAGAAAGTAATGAAATACTTAACGGTAAAGCAATCAAACATTTGAATCTTGATCGCTCTTAGAACGTAATCACGTTCTCATGTGACATCTCAACATTATAGACGCTCCTTTTAAGTTGTAAATTACTGGCCGTTATAATAATTTAAAAAACTCAACAGTAAAGACATATTTTTTAAGAAACCGAAATTAAACCGATTGAATATGATATGACGAATCAAATCGAATGTACTCGCAAAAAAGGAAAGAAAATGGAACAAGAAACCATTGAACTTACATACAACAATTTGACCGAAACACTAAATAGACCATTCGGAAAATTGAAAAAAAATGTCTTACCGTGTTATTTAATAATGTTTGCCTAAATATATATATATATATATATATATATATATATATATATATATATATATATATATATATATATATATATATATATATATATATAAATATATATATATATATTACTCAGCATTTTCTGTCAGAGAAATATCGTTGACTATGACAGACAACTTATGTCTTTGTGAGGATCCTTTCAATTAGCCCAAGCATGATTTTGCTTTCGGTGAGAAACTGACGGATGAATCTGCCATAATCACTAATGTCCCCAATGGTTTAAAAACTCTCAACCCTAGTATTGCCCCCACGTTCCACACTTGACTCCTTCTCCCACAACACAAATATCTATAAATAGTAAGTTATCTTTTCATAACGATCATTTTAAGCTTTTCTCCACCTACTACCATGTTTAAAATATTTTGTACTTTGTGTTTTATTTTCTTCAGATGAATAATCCTGAGGAAGTCTTGAAATAAAGAGAAAACGTTGATAAATACAAAAATGATATTTTTTAGTTTCCTATTTTCATTTCTTATTACGTTAGAATAATTAGTCTATTTCTATCACACACACACACACACACACACACACACACACACACACATATATATATATATATATATATATATATATATATATATATATATATATGATAAAAATAAACTAATTATTCTAACGTAATAAGAAATGAAAATAGGAAACTCAGAAATATTATTACAAAAGAACAGATTAATAAATAAATAAATAAAACTTGCTAACAGATAAATAAA
>OY744541.1:12756626-12786626 GCA_963556195.1 Sepiola atlantica | reverse complement strand
GATTTATTATGGTGTTGTGCGAAGGAGGCTTTCTGTTCACATCACGTTTCTATTGCCTAACAAATAGCAGTAATTAGACAGTAAGATAACAATCATCAAAAGTTCATAGTATGTTTGTGCTTCCTATGGTAATTATTTAAAATAGCTAAATGAAGTGACTTATGAATCACCCTGTATATATATATATATATATATATATATATATATATATAGAGAGAGAGAGAGAGAGAGAGAGAGAGAGATAACAGAAAATACGTTAAATATTTATCGGAAATTGGTCCCTCAACCTAAAATCTAAATTATTTGACTTAAATAAAATAACACGAAATTTCCTAGTTACCTTGAACACACAAAAAAGAAAAATGGCTAGTAATACAGTTGAGAAAAACGGGCTACGGATTGTTACAAACAAACGCCAAAAATCGTTATACTATGTCTACAGTTAGTAATCTTTCGCTTATACAGTTTAGTAAGTTTGCCTCAAGTGGCTTAATGGTTTGTCCAGAGCGATTTCCATAAAAAAGTGCAACGCCGTTTTAAATTATTCTTATTGAATATGTTCTGCTATGTTTTTCGATTTGATTTGGAATTTCTTGCCAAGTTTAGTTTTTATCATCTCGCTATAGTGTCGAGTTAAATATTATACCATGAAATATTAGGCCACCGTTGTATGGCTATCGTTAGGAGTAGATCATTAGTAACGAGTAAAAAATGGCAGCCACTTTTTGAGGGGATGCTTATTTAGGAGAAATAAGTAACCCGGAGAAAATGTAAAAATTGTTGAAAAAAACAAATGAAAGCTTAGTTTCCGGAGATCCCCATGAGCGTTTAGGCTAATTTGATAGCAGTATACATTAGCGTAAGGAGGATTTATTTACAAACCTATGATGTCTGTATAAACAAATGATATTTCGTTTTCTTCTATTTTGATTTAGGATATGTTTATTACTATTATATTGCTTATATTTCATGTCGATATTATTTTAACCACTGCGCGAGGCGTTAGTAATGGGGAAGTGTTTTTCGATGTGATTAATGAAAATAATCTAGGGAAACTAATATACGCGAACAGTGGCCACGTTCTTGTGATTCGCATGAAGTTTTACACGCGTCGTATTTATATACAAAACTAGACGCTACATGTTTATGAAGTTATTCCGGCAATTACCGTCAATAATCATGGTGAACACTTTCCTCTTCATGGCATGACATAGTACATAAATCATTCTACATGCTCCATCGACTTTTAGAAGACATTAAATACCTCATTACTGATTTCATACACGTATTTCTGCTTGAATTGTTTACATTACATACTTGACGTGAAAATTATTCCGGTAATTAATAATATTGATGAAATAACAACACACAGTAACAAGGAAAAAGTATGACAAATTTCAGTAGATATCAGATTGATTTCAAGTCTCTTGATTAAAGCCCCGGATAAATTGGGAATGACGTTCTTAAACACTTGTACATGCATATAAAAACACACCGATATATACACTAACTTATATATATATATATATATATATATATATATATATATATATATATATATATATATATATATACGAGTAGGAGTGTGAAAAGTATGATGAAATAAATATTATACAGAAATGCATGGCTTCATTTAAGTAGAACCAGATTAATCGTAAGTAGTTTTCATGTGTATGTATGTACATATTAATTTACTTATTAGTGCATCATGACTACTACTGTAGTGACTCTAATGACACATATATAAACATATAGTGTTACCTAATTATATACATATATATATATATATACACACATTTATATATATATATATATATATATATATATATATATATATATATATATATATATTGATATATAGAGAAACAGAGTGAGAGGCGTGAAATAATTAGAAAGAGTCTATCCCTTATTATAATTGATAATGAAGATTGCTGTCAGATAGTTTATATGGACTTTAGCAAGATAATATTGGTTATTTCACTCGATAATGAATTGGGAAACCACCAAAGTAAAAGTAGAAAGTGGAATCTCGACGTTTGCGAGGAATCCACACTAGTTATCCACTACAGTTATATTAATGTAAGAGCAATGTCTAAAAAGTATCCGACCTACAGCAAGAAAAAAATATTTCAAATGCGTGACGTGGTTCGGACACCAATCCCCTTCAAAGTTAGTCCGTTGTGCTCTCACACACTTAGCCCACCGATCCACCCACTGTCGAAAACATCTCTGGAAGTCTTCTATTAGAATGGTGTCAATGTCCGCCGTTGCTTGAGATCCATCAGGTGTTCCGAGAAGACGCCATGGGTGTAACACAAATTAAAGAGTGATTCATCAGATTAAAAAATGGCCGCACATCAGCCGAGAGTGACCAGCGTTCTCGCAGGTCCCGAACTGCTCGGAGTGCAGGTGTGTGTTGAGAGGCTGCGAAAAAAAGATAATGCGGAATGCGACGGCGGTATTGAACACAATTCCAAAAGAAAACTTCCAGGGGTGTTCCGGTAGTAGATTGATCGGTAAGCCCTATTTGGAATAGAATGAGAGTCCTAACCCCGTCACGCATTTGAAATATTTAAGATTATATAATTATTGTTTCTGAATTTTTCTTAATCCTGAGGTAGTTTCACAATAAGACGAAACGTTAACGAATACATAAATAATAGAGTTTTGGGCTTTCGTTTTTAATTTCCCATATATATATATATATATATATATATATATATATATATATATATATATATATATATATATAGTAATCTAGGTAGGATAAAAATCCACAGGGGAGAAATCCAAAGGGAATCCAACTGACTTATTAAATAGTGCTCAATAAGAATATAGAGATGTATTATGAATGATTTTTTTCATTCAAATAGAAGAATCTTCCTGCTTATCATCGAAATGGTTAGATCACAAAAAACCTTCTGCCTGATGAGACATCAGCGCTTGATAGCTGTAGATCGATAACATCGACATGCCAGTGTAGCATAATTTGTACATGTTTGAATAAAAAATCATTCATGTACATATATATATATATATATATATATATATATATATATATATATATATATATGTATATATAAAATAACTGTTTATGTCAGATAAAAGAAGAAATAACATTGAAAATAAAATATTCTTTCAAAGAGAGGATGCGCATTACTCAATACTTCAGATTCCTTTCATGTCAAGATTCATTCTATACAGAAGATTGTGTGAGGATGAAACTAAGAGTGTTAATGAATTGATAATGAATTCGAGTTTTGTATGTGTAAATATATTTTTGAAAATACGTAAATAAAATAAATATCATTAAAAGTGTGTCAACATTATTGCATCACGCATAAGTTATACAGAGCGCACATGTGCTAATAATCCCGAGATGCTTGTTTTGCATTAAGAATGATTTAATTGTAAAATCTATGTAATTTAAATAAAAAAAATAAAATAATACAATGCCTGTTATATTAGTGTATGTTTGATTAATTTCTATTTAACATTAACTTCAAAATTATGTTATATATTGATACATAGATACATTATAAACCATTTAGAATAAACAACACTGACGAATTCATTAAAAATTATGGTATTCAGAATATATATATATATATATATATATAGATATATATATTTATATACATATATATATACATATACATATATATATAGATATATATATATACATATACATATATGTATATGTATATATATATATATATATATATATATATATATATATATATAGTAAATTGTCTTTTTACTATCAGTGAATTTCTTGATGATTGATATTTGCAAATTAACTCATCTGAAATAAAGAGTTAAACATTTTCGAAACTAAGAGATACATCATTCTAATTGCAATAATATACTTAGTCATATATATACAGTATCTACAATAAGTGAGTACACCCAACGAATCTTTTACTTTTTACTTCATAGAACTTTAATTTTTCGTAGGATTTAAATGAAACTCGGTGTGAACATAGCCATGTAGTGGTTTAATAGCTTTATAAACTATGAAGGAACAAATATCTTGTCAATGCAAAAGAATTGAACAAAAACATTTGGAACAAGTAACAAAAAGTGAGTACACATGAGCATTTTAAACAAATAATCTTATTTTTAATACTTTGTATGACCTCCATTGTTATCAATAACAGCAGACAACCTCCTAGCCATTGATTCGACTAGTTTATGACATGTGTCCGCCGGAATTGCGTTCCATTCACATTTGATGACCTACTTCAGTTCGTTATTATTTCTCGGATTTTTTCCTTCAATTGTCCGTTTATTCTTGGAAATTGCTCCTCATGACAATGATTTAGATGAAAAAACTCGTGAAACTATTGTTAATTTATTCAAGAGTGGTCATTCATATAAGGAAATTAGTGACAATGTAAATATCAGCCGAAATATGGTAGCAATAGTTGTTCAACGGTACAAAAAAGCTAGAACCGTCAAAAATGGCCGCCGTCCCGGTCGACCAAATAAGTTTTCTGATCGAACTAAGAGGCGCATCAAACAACTAATAGAGGGACACAGACGTCGGAGTGCTGCTAGCATCGCAGAAGAAATTTTGCACAATTTAAACGTAACTGTGAGTGCTCAGACAGTGCGCAACATTCTCCATGAAGATGGGTTTAAAGGCTGCATGCCTCGGGGGAAGCCTCTTCTTAAAACTTCTCACAAAAAGAAGCGCTATGAATTTGCTAATGAACATAAAGACAGAGACATGCAGTTTTGGCACAAAATCCTTTGGTCTGATGAGACAAAAATAAATCTATTTGGATTAGATGGCGTTAAGCGTGTGTGGCGACGAAAAGGGGAAGCTTACAAAGATAAGTGTGTCGTGCCAACTGTAAAGCATGGAAGTGGGAGCTTAATGGTTTGGGGGTGTATGAGTGCCAAAGGAGTTGGACGACTTGCTTTCATCGAAGGAAAAATGGATTCCAAACTCTACTGCCAGATATTGGAGGAAAAAATGTTACCAAGTCTAACAAGTGTTGGCAGACGTGGAGTTTTCCAGCAAGATAACGACCCTAAGCACACATCTCGGGCTACTAAGGCGTTCTTAGACAGTAAACGGGTTAATACCTTACCATTGTCGAGTATGTCACCTCATTTGAACCTAATAGAGCATTTGTGGGAGCATCTGAAACGGAAAATTGAAGGGAAATATCCGAGAAATAATAACGAACTGAAGTAGGTCATCAAATGTGAATGGAACGCAATTCCGGCGGACACATGTCATAAACTAGTCGAATCAATGCCTAGGAGGTTGTCTGCTGTTATTGATAACAATGGAGGTCATACAACGTATTAAAAATAAGATTATTTGTTTAAAATGCTCATGTGTACTCACTTTTTGTTACTTGTTCCAAATGTTTTTGTTCAATTCTTTTGCATTGACAAGATATTTGTTCCTTCATAGTTTATAAAGCTATTAAACCACTACATGGCTATGTTCACACCGAGTTTCATTTAAATCCTACGAAAAATTAAAGTTCTATGAAGTAAAAAGTAAAAGATTCGTTGGGTGTACTCACTTATTGTAGATACTGTATATATATATATATATATATATATATATATATATATATATATATATATATGTATGTATGTGTAAACGAGTAAGGCTACTAACAGTCGTAAAAAGTGTTCAACATTTATTTATTATTTTGATACTTTATCATTTTATAATATTATATAACGCGTTTCAAGCGGTGGTCCGCTCTCATCAGATACGTAAATCCATTTGTAGAAATATATTTCGATTTGAAAGAGTGTTGTTTCAATGAAACGCGTTATATAAAATTTTACAATGATAAAATAACGAAATAATGAATAAATGTTGGTAGCCTTACGCCTAAACATATATACTTTTCTCTCGTTGGAATTGCACTAATACTGCACTACCTTCTTTATATATATATATATATATATATATATATATATATATATATATATACATATATATATATATATATATATTAAGGCATGTTTTATTAAAGACGACAGAAATCTTCTGTTTAGTGATTCCTTAATAAAACATGCCTTAATGAAAAAATGCTGCCTAAATACACACAATATATATATATATATATATATATATATATATATATATATATATATATATATGAGAGAGAGAGAGAGAGAGAGTTTATAAGATTGAATGTGAAATATGTAAATGTTTCCACAATCAGACATAAAACCACAGCTCACATAACTATAAATGACACATCAGAAGATTCAGACTCGGGTGTCGCCCTTTTGGCTATTCACTCAGATACATCCCACTTCGAGTCTAGATCTATAAAGGCGTTGTTATGTTAAATTGTGGATATTGGCCTTTTGGCTAAGATCAAAGTGTAGTATCTCTTCCGATGGATACTGCACCCCATAGACTGGTATTGTCTTGTCCTTCGGGACTTGATTTACGCCGGTCTATGGGATTGTCCTGTGCAGTTCTAGGAGGTCCACCCTCCCAGGATTTGCCTCCCCTCTTTGGGGAGGAGTAAGTTAATTGCTTACTGCTTGAGGCGCCCCTACCGGGGAATGCCGACGGGGCTGCCCAGGCAATTTTTGATGGTCAGAGTGCTCACCTCTCGGGCGCTGGCTTTTCAACCCCCACTTTCCGACCCGAGCTTGGGTCACATCTTACTTGTAGGAGTAGGATAAAAACTGGCCTTGTGCCTAACTCCTGGAGAGGAGTAAATTACACATACACACACATATGTATATATATATATCGTTGTAATTACCTACTAGACACCATCCTCGAGTCTATTCGGTATCTCTGTACAAGGGTTCGTCAGTACTACCTGACATGAGAATACTTTACTTTACAAGTAAATCCTGACCAAATATTCGAAATGACATAGTATTCAAAGCCCAAATACGATCATTTCGACAGGGTTGTACATTGGCTCATACGAGGAATGGTGCACTTTTTCCAAGTGATGTTACATCAAGTAACAGCACTTTGCTGGATACTCAACCAAACTAGATAGATCTTGCTCTTGGGATCCAAGAGACCACAACAAATATATACTATAACATAATTAACTGGTCAATGGGGAGATGAAAAATTAAGTTTGTCAACTTTTTTACTAACTCATCATTTGAGAGGTAAAAAGGATATAAAATGAAATATCTATGTATCTCATATTGCGATTATGTGTTAGCCTAAGGGAGGCTCTCTTGATCAATCAGTTAAGAGGACTATGCGTGTACAATGCATCAGCGTTGATTCTATTAATTACAGTCGTTTAGTTTTTAATTTGAAATAACATTTTGTAGGATTCTAATTTTTTTTTGATAGAAAGTTTATCTGTTGAGTTTAAAGTTGCACTTTTGTCATTTGAATTAAACTCTTGTAACTAGTAAATTTAAAATGTGTATCTTTTAATATGTCTCTGAATAAAAAATATCACGCAACACCATGCTAGTATTACCCATGTTTTTCTTTCTTTCTTATATAAACTCATCATGAACAGCAATTCGATACCTTTCTGTAAGTCTAACGAAGACAGGCCAAGACTATCATTCTGCCATTCAGGATGTGATAGACATTCAATAGGTGCAAAAGAAAATCATTATTAAATATAATTAATTTGATTTATTTTTAAAAATTTTAATTTGAGTTAAATAAAGATGCTTTTACTCCGGAGACAACATTCAGGATGTGATTGGAATTATATGTTTCATTGCACATCACCCCTATAAGTCATTTTGTGCGATACGAAGTATTTATAAAGAAGTCATTTCAAAAGTTCTGGAAGTTATTTTATTATATATTTGATTTATCCTATAGGAGCTGGTAGTGATTTTTTTCTAGGTAAGACGATATTTACAAAACATTTTCATTCCTATTTTAATTTAATAACATAGAATATTAAAAAAAGATTCCCCCACTCTTTACAGCTTGCATTTAGGATGTAATTAATTTTTCTTTTTCATACATAATTATGCTTACCACTAAAGCGGGTTACAACTCGTTTTTTGTCGAATCTCTGTTTTATCCAAGTTAGTTTATAGAATACATTTGGGGAATACACTTTATATTATTTAGATTTTCACTCTTACATAACACAAATTAAAAGACAATGCGTTCAAATGTGTGTTCGTTACGAACTTAGTCCATTTATGTTTTGAGGGATGACTGTAGAACACACAGAAAGTGTAATAAATATGGGTCTTATTAGTATTTATATTAACGAGAGTTTCTAACTAGCGTTGTCGTATATTTGGAAGTGTCGAAAGAAATACTCTCTCTAACCCTGTTAGACGCTGGTATGCATATATAACGCATTTCTAATATGTACATGTATAATGGTAAGATAGACTTAACTCTAAATCTTAGGTTGGGAAAATAGTCACCGTGAACGTATATTGCGGTACATTACGACAGCTGTATCGCATATCCCAGCATGATTTCCGGTCACCTTCGATTTTTTAATACAATTGCTGGAAAGTAACAGTGTCTTTATGGGTTTCTCAATCTTTGCTTCAGAGTAAACTCATCAACGTCAATTCGGACTTTCATAGTATATTCCTTGTCGTTTTTGGGGAAGAATATCAAAACTAAAACTACATCATATATAAACAAGTTAAAAAGACAGTCGTCGGAATGTATATCTCCGATGGATAATGAAAAGAACGTTCAAAGTCTTATCGTGCCCTTACTGCTACAGTTTTCATAA
The DNA here is from genome assembly GCA_963556195.1 of Sepiola atlantica. NCBI lineage: Eukaryota > Metazoa > Mollusca > Cephalopoda > Sepiida > Sepiolidae > Sepiola > Sepiola atlantica. The sequence goes on along the minus strand of OY744541.1, from coordinate 12,777,924 downwards.
AGTGTTCCCGAAGTTATGCATAGAACTACATAACTGATAAAGTATTTTTATGATCAGGTTTTGCATGGTTGTTTATTTTATCAAAGAGAGTGAGATCCGTTCATTAAATTTAAAAAAACGTCATACGTCAAAATTCGGTCAAAATGTTTACAATGACCAGCTTTTCTATGATCAAGAACACTGTGCAAGTTCCAAGTAATATGGAAATAAGGGTATCATTAGCTACAATATGGACAAATACACGAGTGTGTCCAATTAACAGAACTGAAAGCATCGTCCGAAGTTTTACTTTCAAATTTTTCGTGACATTGACTATTGATCTATCCATCATAACAAATCACTTCTATTAAATCACGTTTATGTTAGACCATGAACTATAAGTGTTCCAAGTTTTGTGAGATGAATTTAAACTATCTAGACACTAAACAAACAAAGATACGTACACACGAACTCGACCGAAAACATTATCTACATGGATGAAAAAATGACTTAAGTTCTATAGATTACATTTATACTGAAGTATTTAAATATAATGTAAAATAATTGAGAAATCTAATGTAATATTACTCGCAGGCAAAAGTCAGACATCTATAGAAACATTAGACAACAATGTTATGTATCTGGACATATTGGATACTCACGTACTTCAACCACTCAAATAACTCCAGAGTAAGTATATAGTTAAATGTAATTAGATAGTTAAATGTAATTAGAGAGTTGAATGCAATTAGATAGTTAAATGCAATTAGATAGTTGAATGTAATTCGATAATTAAATGTAATGATGTGATTCAACAATGATAAGTAAATCATATTTCTAGTCAAAAAAGAAGCGATATGTGTATGATCAAATACCATCGGAAACGAATATAATGAGTTCATACGATTTCTTGCCAAATTATAATTACATTCAGCATTTAAATTTTGTTTTTAAATATTGTCAATGTCTGATACGTGTTATTGAAAATAAGGGAATGTCTATGGAAACAAAATTGTGGTTATTGATCTTTTTCGATAAATATACGCAATAACGTTATGTTTACTTTGTTAATGGATGGGTGTAAAATATATTGCCTTAGGCATCTGTATATACAAAAGAGATATTAACTACGAGCCGACTTCCTTAATGTTTCCGGAGTGTAAAATATTTTTTAAAAATGAACACATATATGCACGCACACACATACACAAATATATATATATATATATATATATATATATATATATATGCACCCATATATATATGTATATATATATATATATGTATATATATATGTATATATGTATATATACATATAATTATATATATACATATATATATATACATATATATATATGTATATATATGTATATATAAATGTATATATATATATATATGTATATATATATGCATATATATGTATACATATCTATGTATGTATATATATGTATATATGTATGTATATATACATGTATATATATGTATATATATACATGTATATATATATAAGTATATATGCATATATATGTATCTATATGTATATATATGTATATATATATGTATGCATATATGTATACATATATATGTATATATATACATGTATATATATACATGTATGTATATATATGTATGCATATATATGTATATATATACATGTATATATATGCATATATATATGTATATATATACATGTATATATATGTATATATATATATGCATATATATATATATATGTATATATATACATGTATATATATGTATATATATACATGTATATATATGTATATATAGGTATATATATATATATACATGTATATATATATGTATATATATGCGTATATACATATATATATATATATATATATATATATATATATATATATATATATATATGTGTGTGTGTGTGTTTTTGAAGGTTTACCAAAATATTTCGTACAGGAAATGATCTATCACAACAAAAGACTTGTTCTTTTCATAGTTTATTTATTTTTCAGATTTTTCAAAGTTAAAGAATGTGTATCCTACACGTGTTTCTCTACTCTAGCAGGTTCTTGCTTGGCAGTTCATCAGAAGAATTATACACCTGGAATAAGAACCCAAACAACTGACAATACCCAGTACGGTGTTGCCCTAATTGAGGCCATTTAAGAAGAAAACAGAAAAAAACTCTTAACAAAGTAGTTCAAGAAATATTCACAGTATGGTTGCTACTATGCATACCCATAAGAAATTAGTTCAAATGCAGTCCAAAAGAATCGGGAATAATGTGCGAGAATACACCTCCTCATAAGGCGGCACAACGATGAAAGTGCCCCCCTCCCCGAACAAAAATAAAAACAAAACGGTCAACACACAATGCACTAGTTAGCGTATGTGTATTTTTTCTTTGAATTTATTCGTCTTATATGTACGTTTGAATGTATTCCAGTTAGAGTTTGGCAGTTTTAATGCAGGGCTTGGCTATCGCTAAGAACGGGAGTCCTAATACTAAACCTGAACCCTAATGCTAACCCTAAACCCTAACACTAACCCTAACCCGAACCCTAACACTAAACCTAAGCCTTACCCTAACGCTAGCCTTAACCCCTAACCCTTACCCTAACGCTATCCTTAACCCCTAACCCTAACCCATTTATTTTTATTTCTTCGTTTTATGTTAGCAAGAAGAAAAAACGAAAAACAGCGAAATAAATGAAAACGAAAACATTGAGAAAATCACCCCCCCCCCCCCCGCAAAAATTAATTTCTACACATTTGATTGAAAATAGTTCATTTTACTACCCACCCTACAGTTTGTTCTTTTTTTATCTTTTTATTTTTTCTTTGAATTTATTTGTCTCATATTATCGTCTGCAAATCTTCCATTAACGCGTGGCTTTTTCATCTCGACAACTCTCAGGCGCTTCCGCGACCTGCCCGATCGTTGCCGACGCGAATTCACGGAAATCAGGCGCGTCATCTATGTAAAACCATATTGCCCCACTCGACGACCATCGACCCCAATTTTGTGTTTCCGTGGGCTTCCTCTTTGTCTTCATCGTCCAGCCGAGTCGTCTATCTACTGACGAATCGTCGAGGGCACAGCACTGGTCCACAAGTTAAAATAAAAGAAACACAACTCTCGAGAAAGAACACAAACACATATACGTTGTGTATAACTTAGTTTGAACTATGAGTGTCTGTGATCCGTCGCGTACTGTCGAGACCTCCATCGTCGTTGCTAAAGTCGTCAGCTCATCTCATCGTTTTCCCGGTCCGATCTGCTCTCTCGGAAGTTTCGATCCTAACTCTCGGGAAGTTCGATCCTAACTGCCCGGCTTCTCTCCGAAACACCAACTCGCGAACCGCTTGCCATAAACCTTACTGTCTTCAAAGTGTCGTAAAACTAACCTACCCCACTGTCGCAAAACACCGTCACTCCCAAATGTCGTGTCTGGTATTATTCTGAGTAACTTGTCCTGAACAATGGAAATTGACCACTCCCGTATTTCTTTTGTCTCTGTCGATTAGTCACTTCCTATCCTGTATTTTCTTTTGTGTGCGTTTATGAGTCATTTCCTATTCCTGACCGGGCCCCGACTTTTGCGGCATCCATAGTGTCACATCTATAACAGCACCAAACAAACTATACCAACAATAATAATGAGATCACTTGTGCGTACCATACTCTAAATGCATATCATGTGGAAAAAAGAATGATATTCTTTGGGGTGAAGTTAAAGTGGTTCACTAGCGTTTCATCTATCAGTAAACCTCTGTACTATGCCTAAATAGTAGGGTAGACTGAACTCAATATCATTGGAATTCAACTAGTAAGATAATTTTGAGCCGATGTTTTCACGATTGCAGCTAGTTTTCAAAGATTGACGCTGTACACACACATATTAGATAATTAAAAAAAAGGAATGCGATGATTTGTAATCTAATTGTATATAAGATCGAAAATAGACGGTCGTTTCGCATTCTTGAAATGAATGCATTCGGTAAATAAAAAAAAAAAAACTTTTGCAATCAGATTAGCGAAGAAATAATTAAATGCGCCAAGCTTCATGTGAGCCCCCACACTACATAATTAGACAAAAGTGTCTATTTACGAGAGAAAAGAATTATCGAAACTACAATTACAGCCTTACAAAAAGAATAATAGACGAGACTTCCGAAATCGAACGATATAACCGAGTTTAAGGCCAAAACAACAAAATCGACTCTACCGAAATAAACACTTAAAATTCATTCGCAACAATAGCCAAACAATTATGGTGAAAGATGTGTCGAGTAAAATAGGCTGCGCAGATGAGCCTAATAAAAAGATCGCTTAGAAAGACGTACAATAGAATGAAAAGAACACACGAGCTTTACTCAGATAATAAAAAAACACATTTAGAGACGTCTTTAATAGAAGAATATAATCAGCGTTTCTTTCAGTTTATTTATTTATTTTTTAATCAGTACGACAAACTGATAACTACTGACTATTGAACCCTCTGAAGATAGATCGATACAAAAACAGAGGTAGCAACTCGGTGTTCTAGGTGCTTTTGAAAAACAAATAAAAAAAGGAAAATCGAACATATTGGTTTAAATATTTCGTATACGCAGTAAAATAATACATATGAAGATAAATATATGAAATAAAATTTATATTAGGTAAGTTAATATTAATGAGGAGTAATTAATAATTCTTAATAATAACAAGCAATTAACAATTAATATTGAGTAAGTTCTCCTTCTTTGCGTGTCTTTAGAATCATGTGATCGTATGAAAGTTTCCCACTTTTTAATGCAATCCTTTACAATAGTATTGATCTCTGCAGAATCTTTTATGCTATACTGGTTGCGAAGTAGAAGGCAGACCAGGTAGTATTGCATCTTATGGTCTTTCCTCTCGACATTCACAGATAGTTGAGTCAGTTGTGTAGCCCCATTTATTTATAGACATTTTGATCGCCCCATTCCCTTTCTCAGGCGGTTTAGTGTTTTTCCACTGGAGCCAGTGGTCCTCTGAACCGAGTAGGATTCTTCAGAAGCAGGGATTAATAGCAACTCGATGTTCTAGGTTCTTTAGAAAAACAAATAAAAAAAGAAAATCGAACATATTGGTTTAAATATTACGTATACGCAGTAAAATAATACATATGAAGATCAATTTATAAACTGAAATTAATATTAGGTAAGTTAATATTAATAATGAGTAATCAATAATTCTTAATAATAATGAGTATTTATTACCTCCTCTCTAGGAGGTTAGGCACACGGCCAGTTTTATCTTACTCCCACAAGGTAAGATGTGACCTAAGGTCGGGTCGGGAAAGTGGGACTTGAAAAGCCAGCGCCCGAGAAGGTGAGCACTCTGGCCATTAAAAATTGCTTGGGCAGCCCCGTCGGCATTCCCCGGTAGGAGCGCCTAAGGCAATAAGCAATAAACTTACTCCTCCCCAAAGAGGGGAGGCAAAGCCTGGGAGGGTGGACCTTCTAGAACTGCACAGGGCCGACCCATAGACCGGCGTAAATCAAGCCCCAAAGGCCAAGGCAATACCAGTTTATCGGGTGTAGTATCCATCGGAACAGATACTACACTTTGATCTTAGCCAAAAGGCAACAACTAATATGGAGTAAGTTCTCCTTTTTTGCGTGTCTTTGAATCATGTGATCATATGACAGTTTCCCACTTTTTAATGCAATAATATTAGACTCTGCAGAATCTTTTAAGCTATACTGGTTAGGAAGTAGAAGGCAGACCAGGTAGTATTGCATCGTATGGTCTTTCCTCTCGACATTCACAGATAGTTGAGTCAGTTTTGTAGCCCCATTTATTTATAGACATTTTGATCGCCCCATTCCCTTTCTCAGGCGGTTTAGTGTTTTTCCACTGGAGCCAGTGGTCCTCTGAACCGGGTAGGATTCTTCAGAAGCAGGGATTTATATGTCAGTATGTGGGGGGGGGGGGCAATCCTCTCGCCGTCTGGTCCATAGCTGTAGTCTGGTCTCTTCCTGAGATGTTGTTAGGGGTTCGACATGGCTGAGGAAGCTCTTCTTTAACTTCAGTCGTTAGGCCGTTAGCTCACGTCAATGAAGGAGATGGCGTTTATAACACAGCGCCTTTGTGATCTCTACTCGGATGCAAATTGAGTAAGTGAAGCCAATTAAACAGAAGGAAAGTATATGAAAAGAAGGTGTGACAACAGTATTTACTTTCTAAGAAAAATGAAGGGGTGAGGTAGGGTTAGGGTTAGGGTTAGGGTAATGGTTAGCCGGAAGATGATAGATATGCTTGTTAACCTTTAATTTTAAAAAGTTGACAATTAAATTAAAACATATATTATGGGCATTAGATTATTAAAAATTAAACAAAACGCTGAAATTAAAATTTTAAAAAACTTTACGTTAAAAAGCTTCTGATTATGACTTGAAATTACATCCGGTAGGGGGACCCAAGTTATTAGCTTTTTGAGCTGTTTAGTAAACCCTAAGTTCTAATAACTACCAGATCTATTCTTATCTGGAGTTGTAGTACAGGGCCATCCACCAGAAATGCAACTTTTAGGCTGGATAAAAACATTCATACCCTACTCTTCAATTATACTATATTTGTTATTTTTAACGTAATGCAATGCCTCACTTGTCCACCAAGTTCCAATTATGGATATTAAACAGTCTTTTTATATCCCGGTTGCAATCAGAAATTGATCTGATGTCCAAAATTATGAAGAACTAGGGTACACTACTCTCTTTGATCTTCACCGAATTTGGTTGTGATTGCATACCTAAGTTATGGAATGATATAACGATTGTCTTAATGGGCATTATTTTAAGATAACCTCACTGATAGACATCTGGAGGAATATGGTTAAGTGAGAGTGAATTTATTTATCCTTGATAGAAATACGTGGCTTTCTCAGAAATTAGAGTGATAGTAGGTCTCCCTATATTTCCAGCTTTTCTGTTTCATTTAATAATCATTTGAATGCACGTATTGCCTAGCCATTTACATGTGATTTGTCGTTTGGGATCTCCGACGAATTATCTGGTATATGATTAAAAATACGTCACATCAATATTCCAGTTCTCTCGCTTGCGCAGCATATCTATTGCGGTTGGGTAATTTATATCGACACCGTGCAGATGTTGTATATACTAGTGGTGTGTATATTCCTAGTTCTCGTTTAATATTCCGGTTACAGTGAGATCAACGAAGTTAAGCAATGTTTACCCTTGTCAGTACCAGATGGGTGTCCATTCAGGAATACCAGACGCTGTATGTAGGAGGACGTCTACATCTCCCTGCAAGAGCTGCAAAAACCTAACGTCATCATCTTCTCTAACCGTGAGATACATCCGTCTGAGGACCACGTGTGGACCTGATACTCTAACTAAATTTTCATATCTATTAATGACAACTATTTCTAACATATTTACCGTTTTATTAGTTGTGCTAGCACTGCAAATTTGTTCTTCAATTTAGCAGGTAAAGAAGCAGTAAAGCGTAACCAAACATACATTTTACCCGAAAAATGAGACGATATTTTCAGTACAAAATGCGAATTCTGAGGCCAACATTTATAAATCATGAAAGTTTAATTGGTATGTTTTCGTAAAAACGTACACACCTCTCTATTTGGTTCTATCTAGATTCACGGCCTGATACAGCTTCGGATTCTATTAAAATAAAATACATTACAACTATGTTTTCAATGTTTATAATCGCAATGTTGTGTACACAATTTAGAATCACAGCTTGTTTCCGAATGTAAAACCGGGATTAAAAATCACTTGTAATGCTTAGGTTAGCATACCACGTGATCGGTAAGGGAAACCATCTCAAAATAGTCAGCTACTCGGAAATATACGAGAGTTGCCTAAAGAGGATCAGCTGGAAATAGAATGTAAAAAAGAGAAGGCCGGAGGTTACAGCGGCCGAAATGTTATCATGTAGTACGGCACAGAAGGAAGTTGCATAATTTTGGTTATTCGGATTACGTTTCTCATATTGAGTTTTATTATAACAACGTTTCGGTCACTGTACCCTTCGGTCTTTTTTAGGTGTATCTCTTAAGAAGGCCGGAGGTTACAGCGGCCGAAATGTTATCATGTAGTACGGCACAATCACGTTGACACACCGGTTCCCGTTAGATCGCCGAAGTTAAGCGGCGTCGAGCCTGGCCAGTACTAAATGCGTGACCATTTGGGAATACAATGTGCTATATGTCAAATCCCTCAACGGCGGGATAGTCTGTATGTCAGGCTGCGATGGTGGATGAAAGGTTGCAACCAGTCAGGGGGTTCAGTCGTCTTGGTCTTCGTGCCACTGAACATAAACCTGCCTGGCCAAGATGATGGGTCTGTTGTTTGTGCACCAACTTATCCATGTTAAACAAATCCACGCACAGGCATCTCCAGAGACACTAGTAGTGAGAACCCACAATTGAGGCCCTGGAAACCCGCATACTTGATTCGAGTGTCGGCCATGATGATGTAGTCTGAATAACCAAAATTATGGAAATTATCAATCCTCAACTTAAAAAATTTAGGGCAGAAGGCAGTTATTACCCTGCAAAACTGTCGATCGTCCGTAGTCATGAATGTATTCCATGTAGATTTCATTAACAGTCGATCATGATCAAAGACAACAGAGTTTATGCTTTGTAACAAGCATACACTTAATCGTTTATGCGTGTACAATATTTAATTACATATAATAGGCGATACTAATGTACATGTTTCTTTTGAATTCTTAATTATATTCTTTGTTTTAGTTAGAGACGTACAGACAGGAAATTATCATTTTAGACAAATTACAAAGATAAAGGGGAAATTCGCACGATTCGCATATAATGACTTTTAATTAGCTTCATTATGATTTTGATTAGAATAAGATACTCAGAGAGTTAGAACTTCCCTAATTCATTTGACGACAGAAAATGATCACTCATATATGTATACATATAGTAATCCGCGGGGATACTGTATTGTTGTATCACAGTTATTCACTGCAAGCCGGAACTGAAATTCGTCAGTTAAGACGACAGTTTGTGCTTCTACTTGCTATAAACCGAAAGATGCTGAGAGTGTGTTCTTCTATTCTTTATTATTATTATTTGTACTGGCTAGCAGTTCTCACACAGATCATCGTCAGTGATTGCTCACCGACAACAATTTGTGGTATTTCCTGGAGTCTGAGTGACAACAAGCCTCCCCAGATTTCCAGTATTCTTCACCTCTTTTCGATAACGATGCGGTATCGCAACAGCCTCTTACCATTGATTTCTAGCTGGTAAGGACAATTGGTCCACTCTGGGATTTGGGTGGCAATACGCCTCCCCAAGGTTCCAGCATTCTCTGCACTTTTACAATGGAGGTCTGGCTTGTGCTGTCCCTCCTCGGACTTCTCATCCTCCTCAACCCTCTACAAATATTGTGTCTGGTGTCAGCCTAGGCTGGCACCATTTAAAAATAGATAAATAAATAAATACATGAAATAATACTTTTTAAAAATTAATTTAAAAAGCAAAAAATAATAATTTTCTTTTAATTTTTTAATTTTCCTTTCAATTCCTTAATTTTTTCCTTTTTTCTTGCGTTATTTAAAAAAAAAAAATTTTTGAATTCTTTTTCATTTTTTAAAATGTTATTATTATTATTATTATTATTATTATTATTATTATTATTATTATTATTATTATTATTATTATTATTATTATTATGTTTGTTGTTGTTGTTGTTTTTTAATATTATCATTATTATTATCATCATTTCAAATTCTGGGTTTGCACATTTCTTCTGAATCATTGTTTAGAAAATAATATTATGAATTTAAAATTAATATATATATATATATATATATATGTATATATATATGTATATATATATATGTATATATATATATGATAATATATATTATATAGGAGTATCATTAATCTGTATTGTTTTTATATTTTGTTATCTAATTTACATAAGTGTTTGTGGGATATATAAACACACGTATGTGAACTAAATTACTAGACTATAAAGGAAGTCGCCCCTTTTTTAAATGGTTACACAGACATGATGGAAATAGTAGAGAGAAAGCAAATCAAGACATAGAATTGGCGAGAGAAACGCATAGATTGTTTATATAGAGATATGTTACTTTTTCAATTAATTATACAAATTGTTTTTCAAACATAAGTCAATCCCAGAACTAAATTATATTTGAGCATGATTTTGTGTGAAGTTTTCTCTGTATCTATCTATCCTTCTCTTATCCCGTGAGATTTTAAACAGAGGAGACGTGTTTAGCGGCCCTCCCAATAAAAGTGACTAGTACACGCGGGTTGCTTATGTAGCGAGACAGTCTCTCTCTCTCCCTCTCTCTTTCTCTCTCTCTCTATCTATCTCTCTATCTCATGCTTATTCAATGTTTTTTTCTATGGCTGTCTTTTAAAAAAACATTTATAAAACAACCGGCGACCGAGTGATTGTATTCAACAGCCGATTAGCCACCTAGGTTCACAACGACGACGACGACGACGACAGCGGCGATAACGACGCACGTGCGATACATGAATATATTACTATGCAAACGTTGATGCACTCTTATTTAGTATTATAATACATAGATGTATACTTTTTACTCATATTTTTCACTTCCTTCTTTCGTTTCTTCCTTTCTACCACTTCCTTTTTTTTTCTTTCTCTTTATCACTTTTTCTCGTCTCTTCGAAATATTGACAATCCTTCTCTCTGTTCTTTTCTTTTATTTCTTTAACTTTCCTGTTTTTGTTTCTTGTTATTGTATTTATCTCTTCTGTTTTTTCTTCCTTATTTCTTTCGAGAACGATAGATGCAAGGTTTCCTTATTTGCTAAGCTTGGGTAAATATATGCGTATAGTCCTAGCGCAACAACACGATATTAGTTTCATTCTAAGAAGAGTGAAAAATGCAGGAAATATTTTCCGGTCTGCAAGAGAGGAATTACATCACAGAGAAAAGAATGGTGATTCCAAAGATGCGTCGACTCTGTTTACTCGTTTCAAGATGAGATTTTAAAAAAAGAATTAACTGTGACAGAACCATGAACATGCTGTTACAATGGATGCGTTAAAGACTAACCCAAAAGACATTTCATAAGGGATTCATAGAGAAACCTGGACGAGTTTCGTGAAACAATACTGACAGAATAATCTAAATGCTTTACAATATTAACCCTGAGTAACTATAAATCCTTGCAGACATACCTAAGAACAATGCACCTTATATACATGGCAATATCAGTACTTATGCAGTTTACGAACCTGGCTGAAATAATCACATTATTATTCATAAATCCATTCTTAACATGTGGAGTAGTGGTCTTTATTATCTATTCTGTACTTACACCTAACAATTTAATCAACAAAAGATACGGTAAACATTGAATTTAACTTGAGTATCCTATCTAAAAAAATAACCCGGCCCGTAAACTGCATAAGCACCGCGATATCTTAAATAAGAGTTCTGCATTAAAACCATTATTTCACTGTTTCGGAATTTTTTAGATGAGGCTTGGTAATTTGTAGAATTTGGTATATTCAGACTACTGTTCTCATCTTGGGTGTTTTTATCACAATGTTTCGACCGATGTAACCTCCGACCTTTTTCAGGTGTACTTTTTCGAAGTCGGGAATCTTTCTGTCGAACTCGGGAATCTGAACGGAATTCCCGAGTTCGACAATGTACACCTGGATACGGTCGGAGGTTACGTCGGCCGAAGCGTTGTGATAAAAACACCGAAGATGAGAATAGTAGTCCGAATATACCAAATTTATTATTTCACTATTGAATTATACAGACCGTCCGTGGAACCATCTAAAGAAATCAATGAAAAGCAAAACGCGAATGAAGAAATTTAGAAAAGGGCGGCCAAAATATATTGCGCTTAAATGAGACGGAATAATTGAGACGATATAGAACAGAAAGAAAGACAAACATGGTCTTAGAATTTCCAGGAAGAACTGCCCTGGAAATGACAGTAAACAGAAGTTGCCCTATGCGTTGGCACTTTTTGGGCCGCATTGGAGTGTAAACAGGTGGTTGATAATTGTCTCGGTTGATAAATGTTCTGGTTGATAAATGTTTTCGTGTCGGTTTTCTTAGAAGAAATAACAACGATAACGTAGGCAAGTTTGAATAATGAATGTGTAACGTGGTCAACGTATTGCGTTAGATTTAAGGATTCGCTATACAATATTCTAAAAATAAAAACAATATTGACTCATCTTTTCATGGCCGCTGAAAGAAAGATATTCTTTTCTCGACTAATACTGCGACCATCATTAATATTATTATTACGAGCAAAAGAATGTTCATAATTTCGTTGGAATATATAAAGTAAGTGTTTAGTTTTCTAATGAACATATGATAGTGACAATTCTTAACCCTAACCTTAACCCAACCCCCAAACAAATAAAAGAGGTAATGTTGTGTTCCGGATTTAATCAAAATCATTTCAATACAAACAATTGTTTTCTGCTCAGTGGAACAATCTACATAATCTTGATAAACTAAATATGAACATGTTTTCAAAAAATTCTATGTAATTGTTTTATCCAATACAATCAAGCTAAAAACAAAAACAAAAATGCAACGGTCAACATATGAATACATTTATTGAACATATTTATCCCATATATATTTTTTGGGGGGGAGGGGTCATATAAAAAGAAAATTATTTTTGAGTTCTATTCATTTGCAGTTAAAAACAGATATATTACGACAATCAAAACTAGTTTCCCTTTTCCCTTCCGAAGTGTCCACCCTTAATCAAAAGCCCCTTTCAAGTAAAATTTAAAGTCGAGCACTGTCGGAAAGATTAAAAATTAACATTCGCCTAAAAGTCTCAATGCAATGTTCCGACTCTGTCGTTGAGTTCTATCGAATTTAGATATCTATGCTTGCCGCTTTCAGTATAAATATCACCTTATTTTTCCGTTATTACGTGACAATCTCTCGTGGCCTAATGAGACTAGGCGAACGGTTACAGATTCAAGATGTCTCTGTGAACCGGGTTCGCGCTCTATGACCGTCTGGGATTGTTAGTTCCGTGCGCTGATGAAAGACGCAAAATCGAAACGACGTCGTACGCAGGTAAAATATATAAAATAATAAATAATATCGATAATTGGGAACAAAAATAATTTTTACCTAAATTTGAAAATTGTTTCATTAATGAAATGTATTGTTTTAGTGACATCCCTTTCTGTGTTTTCGATAATAAATTAATTGCTTTTTATTAAGTAAACACGAAATAAACCACCGTTGTGTGATGCAGTAAGATCAATAGAATCATATGTAAACATCTTGTTAGTCCAATATAAATATAAATAGTCATATGCACCCTTGAACTTGAGTTGAGCACGGTTCTGAAGAAGAAAAGAGTTACCGAAATATTAAACATATTATATTATACGGAGTTTCCACCAGACCATATTGATACAGGTATTACATAACATTTAAACATTGTGTAGATAAACAGATATATGTGTATTTGTGGAAAAAATTATTTAAAATAATAAATAAATATATATATATATATATATATATATATGTGTGTGTATGTATACATTGTATTAAGAGAGAAACTACTTAATTAGTTCCACCATTATATGTCTTATTTGTTCCAACTTGTGTCTATCCGTCACACGTCTGCATTATATTGCTTTCTAAGTATCACATTTCTATATAAATAGTCAGTTTGAGTAAACTGTGTTTAATGGAGAGGATAATCGCCTGTATCTGATTAGCTGAACTTCTTGCTGGTTAGCATGCCATTTTCTCATCCATTGTAAAAAAAAAAGTTTCATTGATATTCACTGATAACACACATCTCGAAAGACTAACGCTCAAACTCAATGGCCTAACATAACCAAAATGAACTTGAATAAAATATACTGCCATGTCTGTTTTAAACAAGTTTCTGCCCCTCTACCGGGTTAGGAAACTGCAGATAACAACAGTAATTCAGAGTGATTTCCCTTGATCAATTCATAGATTAACACTATTAATACAATCATTAGTAATAGTTAAATCTTCAGATTACAACAGTAAATCAGAGTGATTTCCCTTGATTAATGCACAGATTAACAACCAGTATCCTATATCTTTATAAAGCCACAAGTCGCCAATGTATAGAGTATTGTTCCCATATCTAGGCAGATGCACAGAACTGTTTTCGTAAGAGTGAGAAAAGAGTATCTAAGAAAATAGGCTCCGCACTATCAACCGAGTTCAAGTCCCTATCGCATCTTTGTACTTGCTGAACAAGTACTTAAGCAAAATGTACTCCGACAAAATTACTAGACGTATACACCCTAAACGTATATACCTCCGATCAACTCGATTAGAAGCAAAATTCCATCCTATTAACTGTTGAGGTTGACAGATGTCTAAAACTTTCTACTTTGATAGCTTCCTTCAATGGATTGCTTGCCTTTCGAAATTCCTCACTGCTCCCTGATTCATTGTTGTAGATATTTAAATGTAACGTGAACAAACATACTATTTGTTTTTAAATACCTTATTTCACCCCCAAATTGCAAGTTACCACTGTAAACGTAAGGGGCTACTGAGAATTAGAGTGACATTTAAGGAGGCATCCTAAATTAGGAGTTGTTGTGCAGTGAGATATTTGTTTATATTAGGTTTACATTTCTCCACGTCAGTATAGTCGGTAAACTGGGAGCAGGAAGAGAGTTCCAAAGGCTGGCAGCTCGAGGAAAGAAGCTATTGAAGCAGAAGATTTTCCGGTATCCGAGGACTTTCACAGTAGATGGAAGAGATTAAGCTGATTGTCGTGTTGATCGAATGTATTTACGTCGAGGGGGCCCAGAGCAGAAAGTTTATTGGAGCACATTCCATTGAAGTACTTGTAAAAAAACACAAGGATGCAAAACTGCGACGATCGTGCAGGGGCTGGAGCTTGGTGAATAGTGAGGGACGTATTAGATTAGATACTCTTTTCGGACTTTGTTTAAGAGGGATAGACAAGTGGATGGTGCACCCTCCCAGATTTGACATCGATACTCAATGCATGGACGGATGGTGGATTTGTAGGGATATAGGATACAGTCAAGTGTGATAAGTTTTCCAGCACAGTAGAGGGACCCCACTTTCTCCGAAGCAGCTTTGGATATGTCTTGTATGTATTTGTGCCAATAAATGTTACATGTGAATGTTATTTATTTAAATGTGATGTGAATACTGCTGACCAACTCCTTACCTAAAATATCTCTTATATAGTTTGCGTTTACTCACAGTATAAGTGGCTTTTCAAGGGAGAAAGTAAAGTTAAAGGTGTAAATGTTAATGTACGTTGTCTTAGGTCAAGAGTAAAAGTGAAATATTGAAACGATAGAAATATAAAACTGCCGAATTTATAGTTGATGTAGACACTTAATAAACGAAACAAGTATATGTATCCGAGAACATTCTAGACGTGTGTACTGTCGAATGAAGAAAAATGAAACAGTTAGGTTTAATAAAATACTCGAATAGATTATAAATCATATTGTAAAAAATGTAGTAAACCCGCTAAATACATAGGCACTCTAAGATACTCCGGACACTTCCAAAACTGGGCAAAATAAAAGGTTCAATTCATGGATAATACCCCGCAGAAAAATGCACCGAAAAATTGATACTGGCTGCCTTTATGTAAAACTGCTGAGTACTAGAGACTGCGTAACAGTCCGTAAACTATGATGGGAAAAAGATATAACATAAATGATTAGTTAACAAGTTTGACAAGTTCTTGAAAACCAGAAAATGTGGAATACGAAAAAGAACGAAAAAGTAAAAAATACATAGCGCAATTAGAGTAAACTTATGCTAAAACAATATTAAAAAGTAATGCCTGGGTGCGTACGAGGTTTGAACTCGGAAGTCTCAAGCGATGCCAAAAACGCCGTAAACTTGTTGAAATATATACGACGAATTCTATTAAATATCAGCATAGGATAATACCTGCCAACAAATATCGACGTTCGAAGAAGCAGTAAAAGAGGTGAATCGCAGACCCTCGCTTGGCGTCTCTACATGTGCATACAAACCTAAAACTCTGGATTTAATTGTAACATAGCAAAGCAAAACGGTGAGGATGTTCTAGTTTACGACGCCAGCAACCAGGTTTGCCAGAATAAGGTTTACACGTCCTGTCATCCAACGATGTTTATTGGAATATAAAGTAGATTTAAAGTCGAAATCTATGTTACCAGTTACTCCAAGCGTTCAAACATTTTCCTTGTGGATTTTGCAAAATGACGGCTTGCCAAAGACAAGTAGCTTTGTAAAGTAAACATGGTTATGATAACAGAAAAACGGTAACTGACACTGCCTTTCTGGCAGTCTAAGGAAAATTGAGATGTCCTTGTCATTTGCTGAGCTAATGTTTGATTACGACAAATATATCCCGACGTTATGAAGGTGATGTAAATATATCACACTAACTGACGTATTCTTGTGTAGATAGTTTTGTTATTTTACTGTCTGTGCACGTCAATCTAACTTAAAATAGGCGTTAATAAATTCTAATTAAATAATAACACATACGTTTGAGAATAGCACACATCAGGAATACACACCAATACGTACATTATAAATATCAATAGACATTTTAGGTAAATAAAGATATAGGCAGATATTCATAGCTACCTAAAGGGATTTTTTCATATAATTACCATATGGACAATAAAATGTATACATATGTAGAGAGAAAACCTCATACGTATAGATATACAGATATGTTAATATTTACATATGAATTCTTAGATATGTAAGTATTTTAAAGGATAACTAAAAAAGTAAGTATAAATCATAATTTATGTTATATATGTATATATATATATATATATATATATATATATATATAGATAAATAAATAAATACATAGGTAGATAGACACTTTAGAATGTATAAATATATCGGTAGTATATAAAATATATGCAGCTTACCAACTAATGGATATATATATATATATATATATATATATATATATATATATATATATAAAACCTAAAAAATTGTAATGAAAGCTAGTGACAAGTTTAGGAGAAAAATATATATATATATATATGAAATTAAAAATGGAAAAGCGGAAGACCTTTTCGCTCAACGTTTCGCCCAAATTTCACGTGGGCTTTGTCAAGAGCGGACGAAGAATACAAAAATGACAAAAGACGAGAAAGTCTGTAAATTATGGGGAATATATATAGTGGTTGGGTTCATGTTGAGATAAAAGGGTATGCAAATAAAAAAATAAAAAATAAATAAATAAATAAATAAATAAAAATAAAAAAATAAAAAAATAAAAAATATAGAAATAAATATATATATATATGCACACTCTCTCAATACATTACAGTACCCAAAGTATTTTATACAAAATTCTAAAAGAAAAGCTCTACAGATTTACTCAAATTCCAAACAGAAAAACTTATCCACCAGCCCTATAATAAATAGATATATAGCTTTACCAACCAATTCCAACAATAACCCGATTTATACAGAACTTAATAAACTAGGCATAAACATATCCCAAATAACTTCTGCAAATATTAAAAATTTAATCAAAACACCTAAACTGAACACGACACCCAATGTCAAAGCTGGCATATACTCCATTCCTTGTCTAGACTGTAATAAGATCTACATTGGAGAGACGCAGCGTAATCTGGACAAGCGGATTTATGAGCATAAAAGAGCGATTAAAACTAACAACACACTTAACGCCTTATGTGCTCATACTATGGAATATGGTCATTACTTTGACTTTGAGAAATCCACTTTAATCAAAATAATACACAACAAGTCAACACGTCGAATAATTGAATCTGCCCTCATAGCCCTTTCCACAAATAAAATTAAACAAAGAATGGGCTTCTACAATATCTCCCCCAACCTATCAAAAGCAATCATTAGTGAAAACAAGATAATTCTAGACACCGGATGATTCCCTGAGCTTTAAATTAAATATCCTTTGGACCCCTTTCTGCTCTTTATTTTCTGCTCTTCTTTTCCAATGCTACTTCTATGTATATTTGATATTTATGTATGTATATGTGTTATATATGTTTCGATCACATTTATGTGCATATATATATATATTTATTTCTATTTTTTTATTTTTATTTTTATTTTTTTTATTTATTTATTTATTTTTTATTTTTTTTATTTGCATACCCTTTTATCTCAACATGAACCCAACCACTATATATATTCCCCATAATTTACAGACTTTCTCGTCTTTTGTCATTTTTGTATACTTCGTCCGCTCTTGACAAAGCACACGTGAAATTTGGGCGAAACGTTGAGCGAAAAGGTCTTCCGCTTTTCCATTTTTAATTTCATACCGTCGGATTATTTTTATCCTTTCATATACTCATATATATATATATATATATATATTTTTATTTCTCCTAAACTTGTCACTAGTTTTCATTACAAATTTTTTTTAGGTTTTAGTCGTATTCAATCACTTCCACGTTTTACTCTGATGAGTGTGGACGAAAACCGGTTCAGTACATTAATTAATTTCTTTTTAATGGTTTTCTCTCGTTTTTATATTTGTTTAATCCCATTCTACCCTCCCAAAAATGTCCCAAACGTCCGTATTCCTCGCCGTTATTAAATTTCGTACCACGAAAAATGTATTTATATATATATATATATATATATATATATATATATATATATATATATATATATATATATATATAATTTTCCAACGAATGCTAAGTCTGCGATATCTTGGATTTAGTTAGTTTCTCTGGAAATAAAAAAATGCATTTCCCCTTTTTTCTTTTGTTTGAAATGACTCAAAGCTTCTTTAAACTATATATTGGGTATTTAGGTATGTATGGCTAGGTTTCCTATCTCTTATCTGCTTGCTTATCTGGTACCTAAGGTATTTAAGCTTTTTTTTGTTCAATGCAACATTTATTCCTATATAATTTTATTGCTAGCTACCATATCGCAGAATGGTTCTTTGGTGTAGTGTTTAGATATTATTATTATTATTATTATTATTATTATTATTATTATTATTATTATTATTATTGTAATAATAAATGTTATTTAATATGACAATTGCCATATAACACGGTAGTCTTAAGGGTAATATATTATTATTATTATTATTATCATCAAATTATTATTATTTATTTATGTATATATTAGTGAAATTTAAGCTGAATTATTTCTACACTTGATTAGTGGGGAAATGGTCGTTTGATCAGTACCATTGGAGATCCATGAATATTATAAGTGTCCTGTTTTTAAATCTCCGAAACAGTTACATGGTAAACAGCTGATGTTTTAATATTTCACGCTTAAGTTAAGGGTCCTGTTTTTGTTAGATACTTGAATCCCCCTTTTTTATTCATGAATTTTCCAACGAATTCTAAGTCTACGATATCTTGGATTTAGTTAGTTTCTCTGAGAAGTTAAACTGCATTTTCTTTTTTTTTCTTTTGTTTAAAATGACTCAAAACCTCTTTAGACTATATATATATATATACATATATATATAAATATATATATATATATATATATATATATATATATATGAATATGAATAAATAGGTATAGATTAAATATAACTATACTAATATCGATAAAAAGATGATGTAAACAGAAATTCTAAGATATAAAGACGTAAATAATAGACAGATAAATGAGTAAATAAATTTATATATATATATATATATATATATATATATATATAAAATAAATAAAATGCAAAAGTAGCAATTAATACTCTAAATTAAAATTATCAAACATTTTTATCCACATGATAATTACTTATTAGAATTAAAATAAAATAGAAATGACGGTTATAATCATAATTTTATTCTCATTTTAAATTTAACTCACTCTGGCCGTCGCTCTATCTCCCTTCCTCCCACCCCGGCGGAAATTGAGATCATCACAGCACAGACACGTGAAAAACCTCCCACGTAATAATTTGAAACACGACTTGTTGGGGTCCTCCCCCCTCCCCTCTCATGTCCCATGTCACCGTTATAGACAAAGCCCCAACTCTGTCCCCCTTCCCCTCCAACGTATTTTCAATTTTCAATCTCCCGTTAAAGTTGAAGTTAAAATTTATGCCATTTGAATTCCTTCGCCCGCCCGATGAGTTGGTCGCTATTTGCACCAATGAAACAAAACTTGTTTTGTCGCAACTAATGGAATAAAATTAAAAATATATATATATATATATATATATATATATATATATATATATATATATATATATATATATATATATATATGTATATATATATATAAGTAAAACATGTAAAAAATAACATAATTCTACTGCTTAATTATAGCTTTTTTATTTTTTCAATTTTTATAATGAACTTTTTTGTGTTGCAATAAAAAATGATGAATGTTCCAACGTTTTCGATTCGTCTTCGAATTATTTTCAGGTGAGAAAAGCATATATAACGTTTATCCTGGCACCTCGGAATTTTAATTGTTAACGTTTATTCTGAAACTATGTCGATTGTTCGTCAATTTGGAGTTTGATGCGGCTGCTTTCTGTTTATTTGTTTTTGTCACATTTTCTTAAAACACAAACATGTCATTAGAAAACTTTATTCAAAATACACTTCCTTGGTCTTAGAGCAAGGATCAACATGTAATATCTGTTTAGTCCAATAATAGGTACATCCACATCGTGAGATTTGCTTACACGAGTTGTCAATAAGATATAAATATGTTACACAAAGGTTTTAAAGATACACACACATAATCAGAAATATTTTGAAAGTCCATTAGACTGATTACTTAGAAAACTATGTTAAGTTTGAACCAAGTTTATACATTAATATCGTTGCGTTTGCGTTCGCGCTAGATGTATATACAGGGTGGGCCAAAATAAGGGTCCTATCTTTAAATTTGAATAACTTGAATTTGAATAACTTCCACAAAATAAAAGTTAAACTCACCAAACTTTATGTGTCTGTAGACTGACCCTTCCGAGATTTTTTGAAATAAACAAAACAAATTTTAGCCGAAAAACACTTCTTAAAACTTACAAAAACTAAAGTATTGTTTTTTACACTGTTTTGAGTTTTTTAAGCAAAAATAATGTTTTCTAAATGAGGGTACGTTCCTTAGGGCTAATACGGCTCATGCTTGCTTCGGAAGGGGTCCCTTACTTATTCTAAAAAAAAAAAAAAAAAAAATCGATAAATAAAAAAGTTATGAATTTTTAAAAATAGGACCCTTATTTTTGCCCACCCTGTACAATAGAAATATTTCCACGGACTCTGTTCGTATATAATAATACGTTTTACTTGTA
>OY744541.1:12741626-12751626 GCA_963556195.1 Sepiola atlantica | reverse complement strand
AAAGGATAAAAGTGAGAACGGAAAAAAGAGACAAGGGCAGTAAGAAATTAAGAAAATGCGAAATGGAAATAGAAAAAATAAAGATAATTGTAGAAATGAGGAGAGAAAAAGAAAAGGTATGATAGAAAGCTGCAGAAAACAAAAAGACAAAGACACAGAGAGGGAGAGAGAGAGAGAGAGAGGTTGGAAAGAAAAATAAAGACGAAATATGAGAAACATAAGGATAGAACGAAAGAAAAACAACGGAAAGATGGACGAAATAAGTAAAAGTAGAGAAAGAAGTAAATAAATCAAAAAAGTTAAGAGTTTGATGGAGAGGAAAAGAAGATAAAAAGGACATATTTGAAAAGAAAAGAAATAAATACCTATTGAAACGAAGTAATGAACGACAGGAACAAATAACGAAAAGTAAGGTAATATATCACGAAAAGAAGGATCGAATAAATGAATACTGAGACTAAAGAAAGATAGACGAAGGGGTAATAAAAATAAAAATAATTAAGGAAAACAATCTAAAACAAAAGGTAAATGTGTGGAAAATACATAATGAATTAAAAATTAAATATAAAATAAATTAAAATAAATGAAACAATGAATTAAAAAATAAATATAAAATGAATTAAAATAAATTAAAACATAAATTTAAAAAATAAATATAAAATAAGCAAGTGATGAGAATAAACAATTCTATAGAATACAAATTAACTTCATAAAATAAGCAAGTGATGAGAATAAACAAATCTATAGAATACAAAGTAACTTCATAAAATAAAAATAAATGATAATGTTCATGCTGATTTTTTAAAATTAAAATAAAAGTAATTGTAAACATTTCATTTTTTGTATTATATTTTCTGGTTTTCATGGCTTTACATTCTGTTTTTATGTTAAATTATGATTTACTGAATATATGTATGAATATTTACTTGTTTGTATTTCAATTGTTAATGTGTGCCTTTAGAAAATACATTTTTGGATTCTTAACATAATTGATCGATATTTCCCAAACGTTCCAAATGTGTTGAGTGCGTGTGTGCTTAGGATTAGGTTGATTCTCATTCTTTTTCTATGTTCCTTACATTTTGTGGGTGTGAGTTTATAAATGGTGAAACTTACTTAAACTAAAATATAATTTATTTTGCATATTATACCATTTCTTTTACATTTTTATTTTCGGGTTTGTGCTGTATTAGTTAGGACCCTACTTTGTGTTGTGTTCCGTTGAGTTTCCCTTTTTCTTTGATTTCGTCGGTCTAGACCAGGGGCGGGCAACCTTTTCAGAGTAAAGGCCAGATAAGACTTTTGGAAGGAGATCGCGGGCCGGAGTAAAAAACGAAATCTCAGAATTACTATATTTTTTTTACATGAATAAATTGTACAAAAACTGCATTGAACACTCTACAAATCTGATATTTTTTCTCAAGAGACTTCTGTAGGTGATGTTATAAAGACTCATTTTGGAATCATAAAAAATAATGAGAGGGGAAGTAGCAAGTTGATCCAGCATTCGTTTTGACACACCTCACATAGGTTCTATGTTTCATGCCCTTTCCTCGTCTCTCGTTTCCTCGTTGCCTTTCTCTTTCTCTTTTTCTATTTTTATCTCAGGCCAAGGATTTGAAATTAATAGTTAAAGAAAAATGAAATATACATGCATCATCGCTCGCTGCTATTCATACATTTTTATCCCACTGTAAATCTTGATTGAAACCTACTTTTACGTCTATGTCACAAAATGATATGAGTTTTACTGGGAGGTCCGCGGGCCGGATTGCAATAATAAAGCATAGCAGGGTGGCCGGCCGGACGCTAAGCATTCGCGGGCCGGATGTGGCCCGCAGGCCGGAGGTTGCCCACCCCTTGGTCTAGACCAAAACATGTTGTTTTACTTTACTTGTTCTACGGTGTGCTTGATGACGTAATGCTCGCCTCGATCATAATAGCCGAGTGATCTGGTCAATGTAGCTAAATGGTTATACTGTAACTTATCTTGTATCTTTGTTAATTACTTCACATGCAACTTGCCAATATATTATGTCCCCAACAATAAAAAACGTTCTGACTTTCTTCTCTGGGGTCAGTGGATCGTTTTAGATTTTGTAGCAGTTTTTACCCTAGAAGATTGAATCACAAAAGGAAAACGGAAACAACAGGATCATCTATCTCCACAAGAATCCTTAGCAAGGACACAAGGTCGGGAAAGTGGGATTTGAAAAACCAGCGCCGGAAAAGGTAAGCACTCTGGCCTACAAAAAATTCCTGGACAGCCCCGTCGGCATTCCCTGATTGTGGCGCCTCAGGCAGTAAGCAAAGAGGGGAGACACAACCTGGAGGAGTGGACCTCCTAGAACTGCACAGGACAAACCCACAGACCGACGCACTCAAGCCCCGAAGGCCAGAACGATACCGCTCTATGGGGTGCAGTATCCATCGAAATAGATGCTACACTGTGATCCCAGCCAGAAGGCCAAGAAGTTCGAAACCGTGTTTTGTGTAACCAAACTTCGTAATAAAGAACACTTTGTCATAAGAATGTAATGTTTCTAAAAACCATGTGGACATTATATTCACATAGTTTTATATATGTGGAAAAATGTTAAAACATTCTCAGTTAAACACAATCACTTATCGATCAGATAATATTCGCACAATGTCATTTCCATATACAACATTTTCTTCTTGTTTTTTATTAATCCTTGTGGTTCATGTGTTTTATACTCTTTCGATTTTTTAACTTAATTTTTTGGAGGCTTGTTTTCCTTTTAATGTGTGTTCATGTCAATGTATTTATTATATTCTCTCCTTGATTTTGTACTTACATAAGTTTCGGTCATTCATTCAGTTATATCATTTTCTGCCTAAATCTACAATCAACGCCACTATAATCGCGCACAGAAAAAAGAAAAGTACTCGTTATTGTATATTATTCTAAGCATGCATAAAATTAATATAAGAAAAATTAAACGGTAGAAAAATCAATTACAAATCAAACTCTAAACGTCAGAATACCAGGTACACTTTACGAAATGTAAATATGTTTACATGATATTTTAATTAATGATTAATGATATATTAATGATCATTAATTAATGATAAATTAATGATATAGCTATAATTATATAATTAATTATAATTATAATTATGACTAATTATAATTAATGACATATATATATGTATATATATCATATATATATTTTCATATATAATGTTATATATATAACCATATATAATCATATATATATATTTTATGACAATTATAATGAATTATAATTAATTATAAGAAAGCTATAATTAATGATAAATCAATGATCAATAATTTTATATTTTAATTAATGTATGACTATATATTATTATAACATAGGAGTCAAGGTGGTAAACGACGCGGACTGATAACCCGGATGAGCCAAGTTCGAACCCAGTCTGCTCCACAGAATCACTTTCACTCAGAATGTTAGCAGCCTTAAAGTGATCCCTCCTGTAAGTATTTGATGTCGTTCAAGAAATATGTTTTACTAAAAATATATCGGGGAATGCAATTCCAACAGCAGAATCATCATTCATATAAAAGAAATTAATTAATTATCATGTTTATTTTATTTATATTTGATATTTGAGTTTACTTATTTCCTCTTTAAATTGTTACTGCTGATAATTAGCGATGGGCCGCATTTAACCAATTTGCACTTCTGTTAGCTTTGAAAACGTTACTTGTGTTACCCTTTTTTAACATAGTTCACCCCAAACAAGACAGGCCGCCACTGTAGACGTACGGGGCTACTGAGAAAAAAGAGAGAAGGTTTGAGAGGGGGTCAACCTAAATTCGGAGCTGTGCAACGAGATGTCTGTTTACATTAGTTTTAAATTTTTGCATGTCAGTACCATCGGGGAAACAGGGAACAAGGAGGGAGTTCCAGAGGCCAGCAGCACGAGGAAAGAAGCTATTTGAGTAGAAGGCTATCCGGCATCTGGAGACCTCCACAGTGAATTGTTTGGATTTAGTCGATTGTCGAGTTGAATTTACGTCGAGGGGGCACCAGAGTAGCTAGTTCATCGGAGCATAATACATTGAAGTATTTGTAAAACAAGCACAAGGATGCCACATTGCGACGATGGGACAGGGACTGGAGCTGGGTTGACAGTGAGGTACCTATTATGTTGGCGACTCTTTTTTGGACTATGTTGAGGGAGAGACTAGTGGATGATGCACCAGCCAAGATGTGACAACAATACTCAATGCATGGGCGGATGGTGGCTTTGTAAAGCTACAGGATAATGTCAGGTGTGAGGAGTTTACTAGCACGGTAGAGGGAGCCAACCTTCTACTGGTATGTGCCACTTTTAGATTTCTTTTAGGGTTTCATGAGGACACGGGTATAGACAAGATCTTCGAATTTGAAATTGTGAGGGCAATAACTGATTGGTTACGTTTGGCCACATCAGGAAGTCTAAGACAGAGGTGTGTCTAAATAAGGAAGACGGTAAGTCAATAATTAAAATACATATTTGTGTGTTTTTGTACATAAATTTGTAAGGACGTAAAGCGATTAAGATAAATACGGTTATCTGATAGGGAAAAGCGGGAGACAGTTTTATTTTTACGACAAGCGAAGATGTCATCTGCTGTGGAAGCCTTTTTAATGTGCTTCCCGAACATCATGAAATGAGTGTCAAAGAAAGCAATTAAAGAAATATCGTAAAATACTTTCGTTTTCAGTGTTTCTGCTAATTTACTGGAGAAAATGTTGTGACGATATAACTATACGATGAACTAACACACACACACACACATACACACACACACACATATATATATAAATATATATGTATATAATAATAATAATCCAGGTAAAACATCCACAGGGTAGTAATCCAAAGAATTTTAACCGTTTTATGAAAAGTTCTCAATATAAAAGATCGCTTTTATATATGATTATTTTTACTTACAGAGACATGTACACAATCTGCGACAGTGGAATGTAAATGTTATCGATCAACAGCTATTATAAATTGCGATCGCATCAGAGAGAGTTAGAATCCGATCTTAACCTTAGATCAGATTTCGAAAGATCGGATTCTAACTCTCCCTGGTGAGATCTCAGTTTATAATAGCTGTTGATCGATAACATCGACATGCCAGTGTCGCAGATTTGGTACATGTCTGTGTAAATAAAAAATAATGATATATATATATATATATATATATATATATATATATTTATATATATATATGCATATTCATGCTAGCGAGTAGCAATCGAATCCATACAACGGATATAATAGCTACGTTACACCCAAATATAAAGCGTAACGGCACGCATACCAATTTGAGATAAATCATAGCAATTGATATTTAGAATCGCTTTGAAATTAAATAATGGTTACGGCATTATTAATTTAAAACCGATAAAATAATTGCTTGCGTTCGAAATTTATAGAAGGTTTGTTACTACGGAAATATATAGCGGAAGAAGACGGAAGAGTACGCGACCAAATGTTGTGATTTTGACAGAAACAAATATTGATAAAAGTGTTAGACTTTGGGTTTATACCTGTTGATCATCTGTAAAGTAGTACGAGAAGCAAAACAATAAAAACGGTTGCCTTTTTGTGACAGAGCTATCGCAAAGACTCTTAACAAGTTTTCTTTGTTTTAAGTCGCTTAATTCCTTTCTGTGCTTATGCTTTTCAACGATGCGAGTCAATGGACTATAATACTTATAATATAACGAGCACGTTCTCTGTCACGATGTCAGGATGTCTGTCTGTCCGTCCTGGGGAATTTTTGTAAACAGAAGAGAGAGGGGGGCTCGAGTAATTAACGTTTAATTAATTAATCTTTTCGAGTCAGCGTCATAATATTTGTATACGTTTAGAATTAGGAAACTATTATTAATCAATTAAATGTACATTAGATAACATTAAATAACCTTATTAGATTGGAGAAGAACGAAATTTCAAGTCGAGGTTGCGATTAGAAGTGTAAACGTAGCAAGAATCTTACTTAAATTCATAGATTTCAACGGCCTTATATACCCTTAATAAACGTCGTTTAGACACTAGACGGGCTTCCTCATTTACATAATACATTACTTTTAACCTTCAATTAAATTCATATTTACAAATATACACTTATAACTGCTATTATCAAGTTTACATATGTATTTACAATATTTTCCGATGAGGTTATATTAAGAAAAATTATTCATACAATTAATTAAAGCCATTTTCTTCATCAACTAGCGTATTTTCTAAACCATACTTCCAATGGCGATTATTGTTATATACCCCCAAGAAAAAGAAAACACAATGAGATCAATCTAGCGTTGAGGTGAGTGGTCTAAGCAGGAAATTTAGTATGATAGAATTATTGGTAGATTACACCAATTCAACTAACCGTTTTTAGGGACGTTCTTCCACTAATTAATTTGGAGCAATCGTGAGGCAACCCTTTATACTCGTAGAAAATGGTTGTAAAATGATTACATTATATATTCCGACTAACATTTATAACTAATAAGTCACAACTGATGTAGACTTCTTCTCCTTCTTTCGTGTGACTCAGATGATTCTGGTGTTGGCATTAGTTTCCCCGATGTTTTTCTAGTTAGAAAATTTTCTGGAAAGACATCGGGTACTTACAGGAAGGATCACGAGAAGGTTGCCAACATCCCTAAGTTACAGTGGTATTGTGGAGCCGACTGGATTCGAACTTGGAACACCCAGGTCTTCAGTCCGTGTCGATATCCACTTAACAACCGTCACCTCCCAATCTAGCGTTGAGGTGAGTGATCTAACAAAGGCTACTATGGTGCCCCCTCAACGTAAATTCACTAGACCAACTCGACAATCAACTAAACCCCATCCATTCACTGTGGCGGTCTTCAGATGCCGGATAGCTTTTTACTCAAATAGCTTATTTCCTCGTGCTGCTGGCTTCTGGAACTCCCTCCCTGCTCCCTGTTTTCCCGACAGTACTGACATGCAGAAATTTAGAATTAATGTAAACAGACATCTCGCTGCGCAGATCCCAGTTTAGGTTGAACCCCCTCCCCCAACCTTCTCCCCTTTTCTTTCTTTTAAGTAGCCCCTTACGTCTACAGTGGCGGTCTGCCTTGTTTGGGGTGAACTACGTTAAAAATAAAAATTCAGTATGATAGCATTTATTGGTAGATGACACCAATGCAACATAACCACCTCCTGGCGCATGATTTCGCCACTTTAGAAAAGCAGTCGAAGAGTAGAGGCTGAAATTGCGAAGTAATTTTACTTGGTGGTGCTTTTTATGCTGGATCCGGTAGCGGAGCTATAAGCTGAAAATCACAAAAAAACATTTTTTTATTTAAATGCAGAATCCAAATGATAATTCCTAATGTATTACTTTTCGGAGTTTGCAATCCGGGCAGCATCGAGTTCTCTTATTTGCAGAAGATAATGTTTTACTGAGAATGCAAGAATAAAAATAGGGAGATAAAAACGTCGACAAATGGAATAAAAGACTTGCTAGATGAGTAAGATATACTCTTTCGAAAATGAATGAAAATTAACAATTGATTTATTTTCATAGATTGCACAGAGAGACTGTTGACTCGCACTAACAATGAGCCACAATGAAAGGCTATTTGTTACGAGCATAAAAAAATCTCGACTAATCGATTTCTACCTTGCTTTTTTATATAAAACATCATTAACAAAGCGATTTTCGTTACATTTCGTATGTAGTTTTTTTGCTTTTTTTACTTAGACGAAGGGTCGATATTATTGTCTCTTAAATCAGCGTTCGCTCGCCCCCCCCTTATCTCTCTCTCTCTCGTATTCGACGCCTTCTCATATCTTTTGTGGCACTCTAGTTTTGTACGATTCAAAGTTTCAGCTAGATTATTTTGGGAAAGATCGAATCCTAAACTTTGTTATTTCCGAGACTGCTACAAAAAAACAACAACAACCAAATTACTTGAACAAATAAAAAATAATACGACACGATTTTTGTTTCTGGATATTTGAGGTCGGTCGTTACCCACAAACCTGAAGCCGTATTTGCTTTTATCATCCAGGCAAGAATTCAGGCAGGATCACTAAAAAAAAATAATACACAGAGGATGAGAAACAAAACAAACGATTAAAGTTTGAGTTAAGGTTAGGGTTAGGGTTAGGGTTAGGGTTAGGGTTAGGGTTAGGGTAAGAAATAATAAAGAGTTGTGGTTTTAAATAGAATAGCTAAATGTGTGTTCTGTAATAAAACGAAAATATCTTTTTAAAACATTTTGTGATTCATTCCATGCATAATTTTACTTGACTTCATTTCTTTTGTTTTACGAACTATCTTGATATTTTATGGGCTTGAATGCTATGGCTAACATAAACATTTTATGGGGAATCGTGCTGGAATATTCCTGACGTGTTCTTGCTTTTATCTGATATCATTAACTTTACTAATTGAACTTGTTTTGTATTATAATGTGTGTCTCTGTCGACGTAATAGCTTGATTCAAGCTATTACACCTAAAAAGTTGAAATAGGATAGGAATGATATCATACAGGGTGTTCGACACGTCGCTGTGTACTTACATATTTATGAACATACATGTTTCAATATAGAATAAAGCAGGTACATATGAATGACAATTATAAATTATGTGCACTTTTTTAATAATTTTTTGTCAAGCCTGTATTGATGCTAAGGGGGGGTCACTTTCAACATAATTTATAATTGTCATTGATATTTACCCCCTGTATTCTATATTGAAACATGTATGTTTATAAATATGTAAGTGCACAGTGCCTTTCCGAACACACTGTATATATATATATATATATATATATATATATATATATATATATATATATATATATATATATATATTAGATTTTTCACTTAGAAGATAGATTATTCAATAGAAGACCGGGATTAGGCCAATTAAAACGAGCTCGATGATACTCGATCACAGGGTACAGAGCATTTATATGTTATTTTTTGAAGGATTACCAAAGCATTCTGTTCAGGAGACCAATCATCATTTATAAATAAATAATCTTTGAAAGAAAATATTCTTTTGTGGTTCGGGAGTTCTATGCCCTCTGTTGTCTCCAGTTTTCCTTTTTTATTTCTAGTAGTGCACACTTTTCCATTCCGAATTCCATTTGGATGCCCTGGCTGAAGATTCTGGTCATATTAATCAGCTTTTTCAGTTCCTTGTTGATTTTGTAAATAGTTTCAGGTCATCCACGTACATCAGGTGGTTTACACTTAGTTCTGTGTCTGTAAACTTGTATCTAGCATCACATTTTCTGAGTATGTAGTTAATTGGCATCATAGCTATTATGAACAGTAGTGGTGATAGGGAGTTTCCTTGGAAGATGCCTCGCTGTATCTTTATCTCAGTCAGGTGTTGTCCTCCGGCTGCCGGTTCCAGTCTCCATGTTTCCATTGCCTTCTTAATAAGATTAATCATCCTTTCGGGTATTTAGTATATTTTCAAACATTCAATTATCCATGCTTGAGTGATTCTGTCGTAAGCTTTTTTGTAGTCAATCCATGCCATGGATATGTTCTTTTTTCTGTTTATTACCTCGTTCAGGATCTTTTGATCGATGTATAGGAGGTCATGCGTTCCTCTTTTCCCTTTACGGCATCCTTTTTGTTCTTCGTCGAGTAGTCCATGTTTGTTTAGGGGCTGGTATTTTTGTTCTCTCAGTTGTGCGGTTAGGATCTTCCACATTGTTGGTAAACAGGTTATCGGTCTGTAGTTGTTTGGGGTCGTTAGATTTTTTGGCATCTTTTTGTATAAGCGTTGTCTTTCCTTTGGTCATCCACACTGGTATGTCTGTTTTGTGGATACATCCTCTCAGTTTCTGCGCCAGTCTTTCATGTAGGGCCGTGAATTTTTTAAACCAATATGCATGTATTCCATCATGGACTGGTGCTTTGCAGTTTGCCATATTCCTTAGGGTGTCCTTAATGGTTTCTTTAGTAATCTTTGTTTCTGTTTTTTCTTCTATTTCC
>OY744541.1:12714126-12736626 GCA_963556195.1 Sepiola atlantica | reverse complement strand
TCACTACCAAGCAAGTACTTGCTTAGCAGATCATCAGGGAAAATTAAGCACATTGAATAAGAGTTACAACAACCGGCAATACACAATGTGGTGATGCTTTTCTTGAGGTCACTTAAGAAGGGAAGAAAACAATGAAGTAAGATAGAGAGTAAACAAATATATATGAAAAAAATATATATGAAAAAATATATATAAAAAATATACATAAAAAATAATAAAAAACAAAAATATATAAGTTGTCCCAAATGCACTCCAGTGAAACAGTAATAATGAGCGAGAATAAACCCTCTCGACGGGCGGCACAACTATGACAAATATCCCCCACCCCTCCAAAAAATATGAAGACCAAACAACAGTCAGAACTAATAATCTTTTTATTTTTTTCTAAGTGAAAAATCCAAATCTACATATATATATATATATATATATATATATATATATATATATATATATGTGTGTAATTAGGCAGCATTCCTTCTCTTATGCAGTAGCGACAGCTTCTGTTTATTTATATTTTGATTCGTTTTTTTCGATTCGTCGCACGACCGATTTGGTATGGTCGTCCATGTCGTATAAAAAAGATCGCCATATTTTCGCGAACGTTTTCGGTCGACGTCGGTCATCTTCAGGCGGATGAATGAGTATGCAAAATAAAAGATTGGTGAATTTATTAATTATTATTGGTGAGTTTAAAAAACATTTCAATACCACTTGTTGTAAAAAGCGTTGTTTATTCAAGTAAATAAACCTAGTATCAACCATGCTCGTTATGAGGGGGGGCGAAGGTATGTTGAAGTGTTGCTGAAGTGGTATTGAAATGTTTATTAAAAACGTCTTCTTAATAAATTCACCAATCTTTTATTTTGCATACTAATTCATCCGCCTGAAGATGACCGACGTCGGTCGAAAACGTTCGCGAAAATATGGCGATTTTTTAATACATCATGGACGACAATACCAAATCGGATGAAATGGTTACAAGCTAAACTTTGCAATAGTCCGAGAAAACATTCTTGAAATGTAAATTAAAACACTAAAGAATACTTGATTTCATGGCTGTCTTCATGAAATCAACTAGGCCCGATGTTTATATTAGTCGTGAATCATCGTATCTCGACTGTAAAAATCTTTTAATATCACTGCAAACTCAGTCGGTTTGAAGAACCTTCTGAACGTAGATTTATGCAATTGAATGAACTGACTGCAAACTCAGTCGGTTTGAAGAACCTTCTGAACGTTGATTCATGCAATTGAATGAACTGACTGCAAACTCAGTCGGTTTGAAGAACCTTCTGAACGTAGATTCATGCAATTGAATGAACTGACTCGCTTTACGAAATAATTACTGACATTTGCAATAGAAAACTCACACTGTATCGGGGAATACATTTTGCACATACATTTTTCATCTTCGTTTCTGATTGGTTATTACGTTAAAACTGTTATAACTTTTACTCTTTGAGACTTTGTTTGCCCCTGTCGGTCGACTCGAGGAAACTGCAATCCGACGGCTTACAGACTTGTTTGGTGAAAATACACAATGTGTGCAGAGGGATGCGATCTACAAATATCTTAGAACAGACGCACAGGTGGCCAACGGACGAAAAACCACTTCGTAGCGACATACTACCTTTTATGCAAGCAACGACCATGCCCCGAAGTAGTAAATTGACAAGATATCACATTTTACTAATATTTAATGGGAAAAATGTGTGAAGAATTAGTGAACATCACATCAAAATATGAATAAAAACAAACTATCTCTACTACAGTTGATAATAAACACACACTGAAAGGTGTGATCTGATTCAAATTTCACCAGTATTACATGAAGTTTTCTTTACGTACACGTGTCATAGAAAGTGAAAATATAGTGCTACTACTACTACTACAACTACTACTACTTTTTATGATAATTATCATACTTACAAATAATAAGTAAATATATACAGGGTGATTCATAAGTCACTTAGCTATTTATTTTGGAATTTCTAAAGTTACAAAATACGGTGATACAAAACAGAAAGTTTATTCAACAAATTCATTCATAGGAGTTTAAAATTACAGCAAACTTACAAAATTTCGACCTTCGTTCTGCATGCATTGCTCCATTCTTTTTTGCAATAAATTTACGAGTCTTTGTAGCATATTTGATTGATTATGGTGTTGTGCGAAGCAGGCTTTCTGTTCACAACGAACACATTTAAAATAACAAATAGCATTAATTAGAGAGTAAGATAACAATTTTCAAAATTTCGACCTTCGTTCTGCATGCATAGCTCCATTCTTTTTTGCAAGGAATTTACGAGTCTTTGAAGCATATTTGATTGATTATGGTGTTGTGCGAAGGAGGCTTTCTGTTCACAACGAACACATTTAAAATAACAAATAGCATTAATTAGAGAGTAAGATAACAATTATCAAAAGTTCATAGTATGTTTGTGCTTCATATGGTAATCATTTTAAATAGCTAAGCGAAGTGACTTATGAATCACCCTGTATGATCTAAATCCCAATATATAAAGCCACAATAAGCCTCCGGAGGATCTAGTCTAAAGCTCGTCCTTCTGACTAGGGTTTAAACGACTAGTAGCACTTAATACTACTTCTATTAATAATATTAATACAAATACTACTCCTAACAATAATATGACTAAGAGGTAACGAATACGATGGTATAGATTTCTTTTCCTGCTAATTAAATTAGTGTGTTTATTTTCCTCAGATTATATGTCCCTTACTACAAAAGAGCAGAAGAGATTGTTGTATAAATGAAAAGTGTCCGTGTATTTTATGATCAACATTTGTAGAAATATACAATTAGTTTTGTCCAGGGACAGTAACTCCGAACAAATTCACTTTCGATGATCATTTCGTTTAATGGGAATCTTTCCAGACAATGCATGAAGCAACTTTATTTTAGGAGCTAACAAAAACGAACGATGACTATCGCAAAGACAGGATATGCCTATCGTCATCAGTTTAAGAAAGACCAATGTTATAAGTAAGAGGAAAACAGTCAACAGGAATAGAGTTCCACAGGCCCGCAGTTCTTGGAAAGAAGCTACTGGAATATGAAGCTGTATTACAATAAGGTATCAACACAGCAAATTGATGGAGACCACGAGACCAACGAGTTAAACGAGCTAGAAAAAAAAGTAGTGAATAGATCATATCATTCTGAAAAACACATGCCATAATAGTATTTCTAGAAAAGACTGAGACTAGCAACACCTACTCTGTGAGAGAGTGTGTACAGAGAAGAATAAATGAGCGTGGCCAATAAAAAAACAAATACGTTTCTGCACCTTATCAACAACCCTCAAATGGGACAGAGATTAACCAGCCCAAATATGGCAACAGTAGTTATTAGTAAGCGGCACAATAATCTGAGGAAAAAAGCACAGTTATATAGCAAGAACAGAATGTGTATCACTGTATTAATTTCCTGTTTTTTTTTTATTATTAATACTAATACTACAACTAGTTACGATAATATTGCTACTACTACTAAATAATACATTTAAATTGTAAATGTCCGTCTAGTAACACAATATAGTGACGTGCAAATGATGTATGCATACAACATGATGGTAGATGTTCGGACCCTACATCGACGACTACTTCCTCTCGCAGTTTTGTAATTTATCACCCACGTTATCGGTTCTGCTTTTGTTTGCTGTATCTTGTCATCTTCTACTTATATCTAATGTATGGTGCTTTGTCTCTATATATTCATCTTGTCATCTTCTACTTATATCTAATGTATGGTGCTTTGCCTCTATATATTTCTCTTGTCATCTTCTACTTATATCTAATATATGGTGCTTTGTCTCTATATATTTCTCTTGTCATCTTCTACTTATATCTAATGCATGGTGCTTTGCCTCTATATATTTCTCTTGTCATCTTCTACTTATATCTAATGTATGGTGCTTTGTCTCTATATATTTCTCTTGTCATCTTCTACTTATATCTAATGTATGGTGCTTTGTCTCTATATAATTATCTTGTCATCTTCTACTTATATCTAATGTATGGTGCTTTGTCTCTATATATTTCTCTTGTCATCTTCTACTTATATCTAATGTATGGTGCTTTGTCTCTATATATTTATCTTGTCATCTTCTACTTATATCTAATGTATGGTGCTTTGTCTCTATATAATTATCTTGTCATCTTCTACTTATATCTAATGTATGGTGCTTTGTCTCTATATATTTCTCTTGTCATCTTCTACTTATATCTAATGTATGGTGCTTTGTCTCTATATATTTCTCTTGTCATCTTCTACTTATATCTAATGTATGGTGCTTTGTCTCTATATATTTCTCTTGTCATCTACTTATATCTAATGTATGGTGCTTTGTCTCTATATATTTCTCTTGTCATATTCTACTTATATTTAATGTATGGTGCTTTGTCTCTATATATTTCTCTTGTCATCTTCTACTTATATCTAATGTATGGTGCATTGTCTATATATATTTATCTTGTCATCTTCTACTTATATCTAATGTATGGTGCTTTGTCTCTATATATTTCTCTTGTCATCTTCTACTTATATCTAATGTATGGTGCTTTGTCTCTATATATTTCTCTTGTCATCTTCTACTTATATCTAATGTATGGTGCTTTGTCTCTATATATTTCTCTCATGAGAATGACTTATTTTTTTGCTCTCCTAATCTTGTAATTCGATTATCGTCAATGCACATGTGTGACACCAATGCACATGTGTGACACCAATGAGTATCAAAGTACCGAAAGAATGAACACAATTTATAGCGAACGAAACAATTACGAAAATAATAGTATCACTAATACCATTCGAAGTAGTTCCTTTACGAATTGAGGTCAATAACTCCCATGAACCAGTTTAAAAGTACTGAGATAATTGACTTTGGGTTAGGGTTCAGGTACGGGTTAGGCTGATGAAATTCGAGAAATAACAGTAAGGCATCGATTTCCGCTAGCAATATTCATACACCATCAGGCATCCATAAACAGCACAGTGACTATACATATTTGTTAATCACATCAGAAATGCACAAATAAATCGTATCGTTTTACTCTTTCTTTCCTTCTTTCACTCGCTCTTATTATAGATATATAAATATTAAAAAAACAGGCATTTATAAAAAATATGAAATGAACTCTGACACCTGTAGTGGAAAAATAAAAACATAAGACCTACCCGTAATCTCGTCGGGCGGACGTGAATCTCGCAAGATTTCTATTAAACTCCAAAAATGGCGGGTATAAGTAATGCTGTATTATCTTTGTTAGTTCAGTTTCCTGATTGAGACCAGTGAAGGTGGAGGTCGGATTAAGTGCCCCAGGAAGAGAGACAAGAAGGTGTTTTCGGACGACAACACCTATTCTTGTGTAACATTTTGATGCATATCTTTTGAATTGTAAATATATGTATTCGTTCATATTGACAAAACATGTCTTACATTTTTTTTAATTCAGAAAATCTAACGATAATAACACCTCTCTTTCTATTTCTCTCTCTCTCTCTCTCTCTCTCTCTCTCTCTCTCTCTATATATATATATATATATATATATATATATATAGCACTAGATGAAGTGAAAAAATAAAATAAGGTGCGAATCAAATTTTATTAGAATTCAAAGTTCAAGCAAATTG
Organism: Sepiola atlantica; assembly: GCA_963556195.1. NCBI lineage: Eukaryota > Metazoa > Mollusca > Cephalopoda > Sepiida > Sepiolidae > Sepiola > Sepiola atlantica. Next base: position 12,730,972 of record OY744541.1, on the reverse strand, counting down.
CTTTAAAGTCCGTAACTCATGAGTTTTCATAGAAAATCTTTTCCTCGTTGCCTCTTATATATTTTGTTGTATTAACCTTATATATATATATATATATATATATATATATATATATATATATATATATTTATATATATATATATAAGGTTAATACAACAATATATATATATAACAGATAAACAGATGAAATTAAAAATTTAGATAAAATTGAGATAATTTTATCGAATTAACGACGAAAAATGGAAATCGGTTATTTCGAATTCAAGCAGCGATTTTTATATAATAGCGTACGCTCTTCGTGAAAAGTGACTAAAAAAATATATATATTTTTACAACATCATAGAATGCCGAAATAATAATAAAAATATTCATATATCAATTCTTATCATTTCTGATGACCTACATAAAAGAAAACAACGACGCTGACTTGTAATTTTGAGAGGAACATTTATTTCCGAATTAATTTGAGTGGTCTGATTCCTCTCTTACTTTTACTATTTGAAAGAGTTTCGTCATGGTCTAGCAAAAGGCGTTTTGGACTCTCTAAAGTTTGTAAGACAGGGCGGATATATTACAGTTATTTTCATGCAAATAAATACACATTGATTGTTATTATAGAATCAACGATATGTATGAATGTTTTAAAATTGAAGATTTATCAAGCAATTATATCAATATTGATTTGTAACATTATTTTCTTATTTATTACGTCGCCTTAACTACTAACGAAACAGAAAACAATGGTTTTCACTGTAAAAATTATCTATTGTTCTGGGAGGTCATTTGCCTGTCTTGACAGAGCAGGTGCTTCTAGTGAGAGAAGATGCACAGCATGTCCTATTCATATAGATGTTTAAACTTGTTGGTCAGATTCATTGCGTTTTTCAGCGGCTTTTTTGGCATCGCTTTTGATATTAATTATTATTTTTCTTAATATTGTGCGAAGCGCAGCATGTGCCCTCATACATCACTTAGCTTAATGACATTTTAATTAAATGTTAATGATTTTTAATGACATAGTAATTATATTTTAATGTTATTTTAATGTTATTTTAATGATATTTTAATGGTGTTTGCCTGATATTTAATGATATTTTAATGCTATTTTAATGATATTGAAATTATATTTTAATGATATTTTAATAGTATTTTAATGATATTTTAGTGGTATTTTAATGATATGTTAATATTTTAATGGTAGTTGACTGATATTCTAATGTGTTTAATTATATTTTAATGGTATTTCAATGATAGTTGTATGATAGGTTTATGATATTTTAATGATATTTTAATGATATTTTAATGATATTTTAATGGTATTTAATAGTATTGTAATGATATTTTCATCTACGCTTTTCTCCCTTGCAATGAGATATAAGGCTTAAGAAGAGTGTTCCCTATCCCTATGCTGTCAAGCGGAAGTATGCAATCTCACGACTGAATTATGTCCTTGCTTAGCTACGTGGTCGACTTTAGACCAAATGAAAATTTAAGAATAATGGACCAAGAGTGGAAATTAGATGTGTTCCAGTAACTATTGTGTAATTATTGCGTAAATAAGCAACGAATAGAATTTCAGTTCTGCATTTCTAATAGAAGCTATTTTCGAAAACGTGTGTTTAATTCCATGAAAATGAAGAGAAGAATGAAGGTGGAAAACATTAGATTTGTACATGGGTATGTTTGTAATCCTATTTCTTTATCCTTTAACCAACACCGAGACATGAGTACAGGTGACACAGTGCCAACGGGTGGGGAGTCCGTCGCTAAAAATCGCAGCCGCTGGAGAACAGCTGTAAAAGTATGCTGTAAGAAGTGTGACGAGAGGAGAGACCAGTCATGGAAGGAGAGGAGAACACAGACGGCAGAAAGCTGCAACAGAATTATCTCAAGAAGACACCACCTACATATGTGGAAAATGAAACAGAGCCTGTCGATCCAGGATAGGATTGCACAGTCAGAGCAGACGCTGCCATTCGGCAACGGATAAATATTGACTTAATATCTTATTCTCACAAACTGAAGACAATTCAATTGTAGCCGTTTTCATTTACAAATGAGTCACCATATACGAATGCTAAAACGCAGTCGGAGACAAGGGCTTATGGGTTTATGAGATTAATAGATTAACGCTAGATGGGTGATGAATATTAAAAGAGAATTTTTCTTTAGTAAAATGTCACGACTTATCAAGAACTAAAATCTCGGATATAATGATAGATTTAATTATGATGAATATTATTAGAGACTATTCATCATAGTTCACTCCAAACAATTCAGGCCGCCTTTCTAGGCGTAAGGGGCTACTGAGAATTAGAGCGTAAGTTTGGGGGGCATATTAAGTAGGGAGCTGTGCAACGAGATGTTTGTTTACATTGGTGTTTTAATTTCTGCATGCCAGCACAGTAAGGGAACAGGGAGCAGAGAGTGAGTTCCAGAAGCCGGCGCCACGGCGAAAGAAACTATTGGAGTAGAAGGCTCTGCGACATTTGGGGACCTCTACAGTGAATGGATGGGATTTAGCTGTTTGTCGGGTTAGTATAGCGTATTTACCTCGAGGAAGCACTAGTGGAGCAAGTTCATCGGAGAACAATCTATTGAAGTACTTGTAAAACAGGCACAATGATGCAACATTGCGGCGATATGACAGGGGTTGGATCTTGTTGTATACCCGGGGACCTATTAAGGTAGCAACTTTGTTTTGGACCTTGTCTAAGAGGGAGAGACAAATAGATGATGCACCAGCCCAGATGTATTAAAAATAGTGAATAGAATGAGTAAAATGCTATGACTTGTGAGATCGCTTATAACAAGAATGTATTGTTATTAGATTTGAATAGAACTTCATGGATGCAAGCGTTTTCCAACGTATTCCACAGATGGTAAATTCCTGGAAAATATATGTCTATGGAAATACCGTTAGATGTTAGACACATGTTGGAATAAAGGGAATCTATTTACAGTGGTCGTAGCATTACGAGTTACTGCTTTGATAAGTATACAAGATGGACAGGTAGATTAAAGCAGAGGCGAACACTTTTAGTGGCAATAACGATATCAGACGGGAACATTCTTATTGTATAGAAGAGAAGAGACTGCATCTCTCATTAGATTTCTAACTACTTAATCTGTTAGCGTCACTTCTTGGATGTTACATACGTTTATATCTGTAGATATTCGCCATGGAAGGCGTTACATTATTAATTAACAATTCAAGTTCTCGTAAACTGAACAAAGAACGATTGCGCTGAAGGTGTTAATTAACGCACACAGAATAATCAACAGAAAACTAAAGAAATGAGAACCGGCATTAATTAATCAAATATTAATTAGAAATCAACGAATCAGTGAGTTAATCGAAAAGCAAAATTAACAAATAAATTCACGTAATTATTATCTGTTTAACAATCTACTTGAATATAAGTATATGTTTTATCTGCGTATACGCTTCTCAATAGAAGTGTGTGTCTATAAGCCCGACATTATTTCATGCCGCAGTTTGAAAAATATGTCTATTAAATAGCGTCCAGATTTAATCTTCCCCCGAGATAAAAACCTGTCTTTAAGACATTTTCATATCATTTCTCTCCCTACAACACATGTCTTCAATTACAAAATTGGTCAATAGATGTAATTTAATCGTACGTTTTACGGACGATGTTCATAAAAAATTAAAACTGTATCATTAAAACGCAAATCCGTTTTGTTTTAAGAATTTGATAAGCGCCATTTTGTTTAGAGAATATTATTACGTAAGTTACCGAATGATAGTCAGTCTGATTTATTAAGATTTGGTAAACAAGTAAAAATGTAAATTGTGAGAATGAGAATGTTTTTACATTCCGGTTTAAAATATCGTTAGGTAAACAAGATAGTAACGGAATAAATGTGTATTGACTTCAATTGCGCTTTACTGTAAAAAAAAAATATTCATAAACGTTCTGATTTGAACTATCAAATCAAAAGATACAGGTGTTACATGTTTTCTTGATGTGTCTTTATGTAAATACATGTAATATTTACTTTTTAAAAAAAAATACAATAAACAAATTTCGTTAAATATTCTCATTATTTTAACTGATGTGTATACTTTGCTATGGCGTATTTAATTATAAGTACGTTTTTTTAAGCGGCTATTCAGAACGATAACACTACCACTGTACGAACAATTGTCTGTAATGATTTTTACGTACTACCTATTTTTAATTTAAAACGATTTACTAGCAGCTGACATAGTGTCGTGATTTTCCCTTACTGTTCTTGACGGGGAGAAAGGGGGTCATAGTCAGGAGAGTTGTCAAATCGGGCCCCTGCAGTGTTTTGCGAAAATACTGCCTTTCGCGACCTCAACACCTGTCAAGGATCAGATAACAAAGTAAGCTCCTTTACTATCTGAGTAAACTAAACACCACCACTGGTAACATCGATTTCGGATGTCTAGTTCTTAATATAAAAGTCCTAAGGAGCGCTCGTTCTTTTAAGTAACTTGAATCACGACAATCTGTACGTGTGTCCTTCACTTGACAATACACATCGACTGAAAGAACACAGTAAGAGGACGGAGGTATTATTTACTCGTCTCCAGGAGTTAGGCACAAGGCCAGTTTTATCCTACTCCCACAAGTAAGATGTGACCCAAGGTCGGGTCGGAAAGTGGGGGTTGAAAAGCCAGCGCCCGAGGGGTAAGAGGACGGAGATGACCGTTTGTATAACCGCTCAGTACAAGTATGCAAATTAGCTTGTAAGAGGCCACGGTTTCTTTAACCCAACCGTCTCCTGCTCAGAAAATCCCTCGTATCTAAAGTGCCAATTATTGAATTTATGTGTGTCTTACACTTCGCAGTACACGCCGACTGAAAGAACACTGCAAAAAAAAACAAACAAACACGGTAAGTGGACAGAGGTGACCGTTTTAATAATCGCTCGCTTCAAGTATGGTAAGAGGCCACTGTAGCTGAACCCAACCGTCTCCAGCTCAGAAAATCCCTCCTATTTTCCACACGTATCAAAAGTGCCGATTAAAAACCTGCTTTTTATATATATAAAAAAAAAACATGAAAGTTATTATTTTTAAGATCATAATTTAAAGATGCTACCCATCGAAGACACCGTAGTTTATCTAGTTTACTAATATCAATAACTGAAAATATTCAATCGAAAACAACAGCGCCAATCGGAATCAAACACATTTGGTTCAGTCATGCCTCTGAAGCGGAATTTGTTTCCGGCAACTACACCTTTCAACACAAAATGAAACGAGAATCTTTTTTATTCCTCAAATAATTAGGTAAAAAAAAAAAAGATGCAGCAACCGAATCCTCCGTATTGAAAGTTGCTTTTTGCTGACGGGTATCTAGAGTTACATGAACCGAAGTAAAAGAAAAAGAAAATATTCCATGACAGCTGGAGGATATCACGGAAATGAGGAAGGGATGAAAGAGAAAAGAGAATACAAAACCAAATACAAAATAAAGAAAATAAAATTGAAATATTTACCGTTTTCGAAATATACACGTAGAAAATGCATATTCATTGCGCACAAATATAAAGGATTACCTTGACCCATGTAAACCATAATACAGTATCGTTATTCGTATTTCATCTCTGTCTGTTGATTTACACATTAATTTCTTTATTTTTGTTATTCAGCCATTTTCTCGTTACGAGTTCGAGTTTGTCTGCCTGTATTAAGGCAATTTTACATTTAAAATACCAAACAAAATATATGTGTTAAGGTTAGGAACTATTAATTCCTAGACATATTAAGTTTTCAATTAAGATTTACAATAAAGTTTATCAATCTAATATAGTTTAATTTGTCGGTAAAATTGCATAAGTGTTTCCTTACTATCAGAAAACAATAATTATTGAAAACGATGAAGTGTAGACGAATAATGATGATTTCTATTGAACTCGGACTTGCAGGAAATTGCGGATTAATACATTCATGAAAGGTATGACTGCAATACATCCACATTGATTTCATCTACGCATAACAGAGTGCATTACACATGAAGCAAACGAGGCTAAATTTATTGAATAACATGAAACTGCATTATCACGTTTTTATTATTCATTACTTTTCTCTGTTTATCATTATGTTTAAGTACTTACTTGTGAATTGCATTTTAATTTATTTTAATAATTCAATTCTGTCAAATTCCATGAAACACACACACACACATATATATATATATATATATATATATATATAGAGAGAGAGAGAGAGAGAGAGAGAGAGAGACACACACACACACACACACACACATATATATATATATATATATATATATATATATATATCTTTTGTCATTTTTGGACCACCATTCACCAATTGGGTTATTTTTAAATCAACCTCTTTGATATCTTGCCTGAAGCTATTTTAGACTTGTTGATTTGGATGAACTGTAAAGTCTTACTAAAAAGTATGTTTTGGGGCGATATATTTGATGTTTTATATAACTTTATGTATTTTCAAAGTGTAATTTTTATTACCTGCAGTAATGTCATTGCGGTAATGGTCCTCTGAGGAGAAGATTTTTTTTGAAAACTCATGAGTTAGGGACTTTAAAGAACTTTGCCTTAACAATGTATTGTAATAAATTTTGATCCCCACCTTATTTTATTCTTTCACTTTATCTATGGCTATATATATATATATAATAATTTATGTAAAACATCAACCGGGTTTAAAAGAAGTGCTCAGTATCAAATATAGCTTTTATATATGATTATTTTTATTTACACGGACATGTACAAAATCTGCAACACTGGCAGGTTGATGTTATCGATCAACAGCTATTGTAAACGGAGATCTCATAGGCCAGGGTTAGAATCCGATCTTCAGCTGAGATCATAATTTGAAAGAATTGTATATATAAATGAATGTATATATATATATATATATATATATATATATATATATATATATATATATATGAAGAGAGAGAGAGGACATATATATATATATATATATATATATATATATATTTACATATGTATATATAGACACACACACACACATATATATGCGTGGGTATATATACACGCACATATATACATATATATATATGTATATATATACACACTTGCACACACACACATATATATATATATATATATATATATATATATATATATATATATATGTATACATATATATATACATATATAAGATGAACTCCTGAATTAATAAACCGATTATTGTGAATTATAGATTATTTATTTTAAGCAACACGCTGAATAACGTGGGATGATTATTTCCTTTTAAACTTCAAGATTTAGAATCAATGCCTCCACAAACGTACCACCTTCTCAATTTTTTAAATAAGCAAGTTTCATTTTTTTTTTCTAGAATACATATTACTCTACATCAAATTATAACTTAGATATCATGTAGTATAACTTAAAGTAGACTCTGCCCGGTGTGAGCCCCAATAATATGTACGTAAACGGTAACTCACAAATTAATTAACTGATCATTAGAAATTATGAGATATGTAACAGTGAGTAACGTGCGGAATTTGTTTTTTGTAAATATAGCATTTTGAGTAACGTGCGGAATTTGTTTTTTGTAAATTTAGCATTTTGAGTAACGTGCGGAATTTGTTTTTTGTAAATTTAGCATTTTGAGTTACGTGCGGAATTTGTTTTTCGCAAATTTAGCATTTTGAGTAACGTGCGGAATTTGTTTTTTTGTAAATTTAGCATTTTGAGTAACGTGCGGAATTTGTTTTTTTGTAAATTTAGCATTTTGAGTAACGTGCGGAATTTGTTTTTTGTAAATTTAGCATTTTGAGTAACGTGCGGAATTTGTTTTTTTGTAAATTTAGCATTTTGAGTAACGTGCGGAATTTGTTTTTTGTAAATTTAGCATTTTGAGTAACGTGCGGAATTTGTTTTTTGTAAATTTAGCATTTTGAGTAACGTGCGGAATTTGTTTTTTGTAAATTTAGCATTTTGAGTAACGTGCGGAATTTGTTTTTTGTAAATTTAGCATTTTGAGTTACGTGCGGAATTTGTTTTTTGCAAATTTAGCATTTTGAGTAACGTGCGGAATTTGTTTTTTGTAAATTTAGCATTTTGAGTAACGTGCGGAATTTGTTTTTTTGCAAATTTAGCATTTTAAGTTACGTGCGGAATTTGTTTTTGTAAATTTAGCATTTTGAGTTACGTGCGGAATTTGTTTTTTGCAAATTTAGCATTTTGAGTAACGTGCGGAATTTGTTTTTTTGTAAATTTAGCATTTTGAGTTACGTGCGGAATTTGTTTTTTGTAAATTTAGCATTTTGAGTTACGTGCGGAATTTGTTTTTTTGCAAATTTAGCATTTTGAGTAACGTGCGGAATTTGTTTTTTGTAAATTTAGCATTTTGAGTTACGTGCGGAATTTGTTTTTTGCAAATTTAGCATTTTGAGTAACGTGCGGAATTTGTTTTTGGTAAATTTAGCATTTTGAGTAACGTGCGGAATTTGTTTTTTGTAAATTTAGCATTTTGAGTAACGTGCGGAATTTGTTTTTTGTAAATTTAGCATTTTGAGTTACGTGCGGAATTTGTTTTTTGCAAATTTAGCATTTTGAGTAACGTGCGGAATTTGTTTTTTGTAAATTTAGCATTTTGAGTAACGTGCGGAATTTGTTTTTTTGCAAATTTAGCATTTTGAGTAACGTGCGGAATTTGTTTTTTGTAAATTTAGCATTTTGAGTTACGTGCGGAATTTGTTTTTTGCAAATTTAGCATTTTGAGTAACGTGCGGAATTTGTTTTTTGTAAATTTAGCATTTTGAGTTACGTGCGGAATTTGTTTTTTGTAAATTTAGCATTTTTAGTAACGTGCGGAATTTGTTTTTTTGCAAATTTAGCATTTTGAGTAACGTGCGGAATTTGTTTTTTGTAAATTTAGCATTTTGAGTTACGTGCGGAATTTGTTTTTTGCAAATTTAGCATTTTGAGTAACGTGCGGAATTTGTTTTTTGTAAATTTAGCATTTTGAGTAACGCGCGGAATTTGTTTTTTTGCAAATTTAGCATTTTGAGTAACGTGCGGAATTTATTTTTTGTAAATTTAGCATTTTGAGTTACGTGCGGAATTTGTTTTTTGCAAATTTAGCATTTTGAGTAACGTGCGGAATTTGTTTTTTATAAATTTAGCATTTTGAGTAACGTGCGGAATTTGTTTTTTGTAAATTTAGCATTTTGAGTAACGTGCGGAATTTGTTTTTTATAAATTTAGCATTTTGAGTAACGTGCGGAATTTGTTTTTTGTAAATTTAGCATTTTGAGTTACGTGCGGAATTTGTTTTTTGCAAATTTAGCATTTTGAGTAACGTGCGGAATTTGTTTTTTTGTAAATTTAGCATTTTGAGTAACGTGCGGAATTTGTTTTTTGTAAATTTAGCATTTTGAGTAACGTGCGGAATTTGTTATTTTGCAAATTTAGCATTTTGAGTAACGTGCGGAATTTGTTTTTTGCAAATTTAGCATTTTGAGTAACGTGCGGAATTTGTTTTTTGTAAATTTAGTGTTTAGAGTTTGTGAATCAAAAACCACCCCATCTCACTAAAATAAAAAGAACTTTTAAACTAATGCCTGTAAATGAAAAATGTATCTTACTAGTATATATATATGTATATATATATATATATATATATATATATATATATATATATATATATATGTATATATATGTATATATATATATATGTATATATATATATATATATGTATATATATATGTGTATATATATAAATTTATATATGTATATATATATATATATATAAATTTATATATGTATATATATATATATATATATATATATATATATATATATATATATATATATATATATATATAAGTGCAGGTTTGTAATCCGAGGCTGTAGCAATGTGATGTAGTTTCCGAAGGTGGAGAGGGTGAACAGAAACAAACGAGAAGAGAAAACGAATCTCAAAACGATTAATTAATATTTCACGTAAAAACTGATTAAGTACCAGAATAGTAAATACTGTAAGGTAAATAAAAAGTTCGGCAAAAGGTAATCTTAAATTTTCGAAAGAAAAACTTTCATTATCAAAAGACAACAATTAAAGACCGAAAGGGTCGAAAAAACAGGAAAAACCGGAATCAAAATGTTGAAACACTGCAGCAGAAAATGTCAAAATTTAATTAAATAATTATTCAGCTAAAGTTAACATCTTATTAACATTTGTTTATTTATATACTAATTATTATAATTTTATTATTTTTTATTTTATATGATTTATTAACTTTTATTTATTTATTCAATTCTAAATTTAAATTTACGTGTGGGCCGTTATTATTATATGGGCAGTCAAAGGGGGATTACTTAGAACAAACGGAATATGTTTATAAATGAGATTTGAAATTTGAGAAGTAATTTAAATCAATTGTGGAAGGAATCAATGTCATGAGGGTAGGAAGGAACCGTTGGAACGGGGGGGGGATTAAGAGGAACCGTTGGAAAGGGAAGGGGGAATTAAGAGATAAAAATATACACATATATATATATATAGAGTATAAGTATCTAAATACATATTTTATTTTAAGGGTATTTCAACGGTTCTTTGAATGAATGAAATACATTCTAACATCATCTTTAGTTTTTGGTTTGATATAACTTGTTCTAAATTTACAAGAGCTCGAAACTACTCCAGATTTTATTCACTCAGAATCAAATTTCACAATTCTTCAAGTGAAAGCAAACATAAATTGCATGTAACAAATAAGGCAGATTCTACGCGCATCATATATGTTTCTCCTTTGTATTGTTTCCTTTTTATTAATGATTTGCAAAGAAATAATATATCGACTTACAAGTATCGAAGAAAAATTACCATAAATACTGTACCCAGACTAAGAAAAATGTTCGGTTGCAATGCATTGCACATATGTATTCTAGTATTTCTCGTGCTTTTTTCTGTCATTATTTCCTTGTTTCTAATGTTGCTCAACCTTTTATTACGGTAACATAGTAAGGGTTCCTTTGTTTCAATAAAAGACAAATACTCACGATGAACTAATGATACTTTTATGTACATATATATTCTGTAGCATGCAAGAATAGTATATATATATATATATATGATAAACAATGAAAATGTTATCGTCGAATTTTTCTTGTTTAATATAGCCGTCTTGGATTCATTAAAAACATTAATTTTGGTTATATGAGAGCCTTTGCCTATATTGTTTTCCATTTTTTTAATTTCGTAGGTGTTTTTTATCGGATGTTGTCAAACAGTGAATACGACGTTTGTATTTATCTTACCTATAAATTTAGAAGAACAAATATATATATGGATATACATATTTATGTATAATGGGAGATGGAAAAGGAAAAGCCAAAAAGGATATGTATAATGTAAAATATGTATACACGTATATATATATATATATATATATATATATAACACATATATAACACATATACTGATTATATAAAATAAAAATAATAATAATAAAAAACATGTATATATATATATATTTAAGTTTTAAATATTTTTAACATAAAACTAAAACTAAAATACATTAAACTATAAATCACCTAAAAAAAGTAGTGTAATGGATTCGTCCGAACACTTTTAAATACAGCAATATTTTTTTAATTAACGGATACATTTTATTAGTAAAAGTAAATTGACTTACATAAGTGATATTCCACGAACTACTTGGTACAAAAATGTGTTTTTTTTTGTTTTTGTTTTTTGTTCTGTATATAGATTTAATGGTTGAGAAACTTCTGAGACTATATCTATATATATATATATATATATATATATATATATATATATATATATATATATATATACACATAAAAATGATTAAAAGTAGTAATATTGGATTCAGGGCTGAAAACAGCGGTGCACATGTCCTTAATCCATCCCCGGGTAGTACGGATTTTGCATGCTAGTAAAGTATACCCTTTTACTCTGCAAGTCTAAGTTTTACATGAACGCTCAATTGAGACGTAGAGACTCGAGAAAATTGTTTTCTACAAGATCTTCGGTGTAATCCTCCTTAGGTTGAAATAAAATTATCTATGAAAATGTTACATTTTCACGGTTCAGACAGGTCTAGTTTGCTGTAGAATTTACGGTGCCATTCTTTTAGGACAACCGAAAGGTCAGAAAGAATACATTGATAAGATTAAAAAAGAGGAGAATTATTATTCTTCAAAGATTAAGGAAGTTGCCAATGTTTACAGTGAAGGAAATGAGATCACCGGGTTAAAGTGAATGCGTCAAAGCAGTGCCAAAGACGACAATAAATTAGTCCGATTTATAGGTTATAGTAACGAAATTGAAAAATGCCAAGTCAATTCTATTAATAATATCAGTTAAAGGGGGGAACGAAAGAGTGAAATTACGAAGGGAGAGAACACATATAATGTGTCGACTGCCGCCAAGCCCAACACTTACAACGACTATTTCTCTTTCAATTGTCTTATTATGAGTGTTGTGTTATTTCTAAGATACTACAAACTAACCTAACTTCTTTCTTAGCTTCATGTGAAGAATATATAGAATATAAGTTGTATTCGTTACAATTTATATTATAATATTATGGGTATTTATGTTGCGTAACCGAATACTCGATGGTTTAAGACCTATAACAATTCATTTTCTAAAAAAAAAAATAACATATCTATTGAGATATTTTCATTTAACTCAACCTGATACGTTACCTATATCACACACATCCATTCATATCTTGCAAGATACACACATAAACGTACACACACATATATATATATATATACATATATATATATATATATATATATATATATATATATATATATAGACACAATAATTATTCAACTATTTTATGTATGGATTAATAAATAAATAAACAAGTATATATATAACTATATATATATATGTGTGTGTGTATGTGTGTGTGTGTGTGTGTGTGGGCGTGTGTGTGTGTATGTGTGTGTGTGTGTGTGTGTGTGTGTGTGTGTGTGTGTGTGTGTGTGTGTGTGTGTGTGTGTGTCGAGGCAGCATTTTTTCTCTAAGGCACGTATTATCAAAAATAACCGACAACTCGTGTCTGGATATTTTTGTATGAATCCCTTCCATTTTCCGGATTAAAGTCTCAATCTCGGATGAGAATTGGCTGATGAATCTGCCGTAATTTTCTTTTAAGTCCAAAGTACATTCTGACCCATCTGGATCCATCTTCAGTGGAATAATGTCAATGAGGTAAAGACCTGGAGTGAGTTTTTGTTTTGTTTTGATGTGTAAAGCTTTTAGTATATGGAGGTTTTTTTTAATATTAGTATCGTGTTCTAGGATTTTAGTGTTGTCAACAAGAAGTTATCGGATTTGCGAGCAGGACAGGAATGTTCGTTAATGAGGTGTCTGGCAATGGTACTATTATCCGATAGATGCATGGTCAACCTCCTGGAGAAAGTCGTAGTAGTCGAGCCAATGTATACGTGTTTTCTTGGTTGTCAGAGACACAGTCTCCCAATGGACATTAAAAAATATAAATAATAATAATAATAATAATAATAATAATAATAATAATAATAATAATAATAATAATAATAATAATAATAATAACAACAATGAATCTAATTCTCCACTCAACAAGATCATTAAACTATTTTACCACAACCAATTTCACCATAATTATAAAATAGTTGAACATGTTCTAAAAAATATTATTAATAAAAACGTATTCCCCACCGACCCAAATTAAAAAAGTTAAACATCATAATTTACTACAATAAAACAAAAACCACTAATCTCTTCGCCGTTGATTAGAGTTTTGGATAAGACGGGCCTGGTATATGAGTTTAAATGTCCATTGGGAGACTGTGTCTCCGACAACCGAAGAAAAAACGTATATATTGGCTCGACTACCACGACTTTGTCCAGGAGGTTGACCATGCATCTATCGGATAATAGTGCCATTGCCAGACACCTCATTAACGAACATTCCTGTCCCCGCTCGCAAATCCGAAAACTTACTGTAGACAACACTATAATCCTAGAACACAATACTAATATACAAAAACTCCATATACTAGAAGCTTTACACATCAAAACAAAAAAAACGGTTATTAACAGGATTCATTTTTACACTAGTACTAATATACATAAATGTTAATAATATTAAATAAATACAGTTTTGTATTTAAATTTTCCCGCCAAAATTAGCTATGAACTCACTCCAGGTCTTTACCTGATTGACATTATTCCACTGAAAATGGACCTAGATGCGTAAAAAGTACTTAGGACTTAAAAGAAAATTACGGCAGATTCATCAGTCAATTCATTAAATAATATATGACGTTGTTGAATTGAAGTGTTGGTTAATATTATATGAGTTTAACTTTTCCTTCTCAAAGTGTCCAAGTTGTGTGATTGTCTTTCTCAGAAGTGTAAACGGTACATGCAAATTAACAGATTCTAAACATACTTCTTTGTTTCATCTAATCTTAAGACAAAAAAGGGAAACACGCACTGTTTAAGGAATTAATTATACCCGTTTTTGGTCTACTAGTATGTATATTAAGGTATGTATGTTTACATGCGTGTATTATATTTGTATTTACAAGATTCATTACAAAACTATTTTACTAATCATTATTTATTTTTAACAACCGCCGCTAGGTGTCATTATTCGTAATCTTGGTTATATTTAGTCTGATGCAGTATCATCCAATAAGTTTTAAAGGATGTTAAAGCACTATGCGAAAATCCAAATAACTCCAATTTTTGTGGAATATTAACAATAGAAATTGTATATAAATTACTAAATATTCCCTATATTTCAATTTGATATAAGTATTTTAAAGCTGCTAAGGAGGCATGATATGGTCACAAACTTTCATTTTTCAAATTAAAAATATTTCAGATAGATATTCGGCACTTATCTAGCAATATTCTTTGTATCTTTATCTTTTAAGCCTTAAATGCTAAACATTTGAAATAATCGATATTATGTAATGGGTGTTGGTTAACATTAGATTAAGCATTCTAAACAATGGAGAGTTACCTACTAGACACCATCCACGAATGTATTCGGGATCTCTGTACAAGGGTTTGTCAGGACAACTTGAAGGAAGAATACTTCACCCTACAAGTAAACCCTGACCAAATATTCAAAATAACATAGGATACAAAGCCCAAATAAGATCCCCTCGATACGGCTATACATTGGACAATACGAGGAAAGTCGAACCTTCTCCAAGTAATGTTACCTTAAGTAACAGCACTGACCTGGAACTCCATCAGAGTAGATTGATTCTAGTTCTGGAATCCGGTAAGACCAAAAGACTTCAAGAAAGATATACTACGAAATAGTTAACTGATCGATTTGGTAGAGGAAAATTAATGTTCTTCACTTTTTTACTAACTAAACGTTTAACAATTAAAAGAACTTAAATGGAATACTGGAATATCTGTGTATCTCATATAGATATCAAGTGTAAGCCCCACAAAAGAACCCTCTTAATTTCTGAGAACTTCAACTGAAGTAAAATGAAACAAAAAGTATATATATATATATATATATATATATATATATATAACATATAATAATACAATCATAAAAAGCAAGAAAACTACAATGAGCCATTAACAGACATTTTAAGATATATTTGAACACAGTCGTCTACTGTGATGGTCTTATTTTACATAATAAAATGAAAAAATGTACAAAGAATGCGCACTGAAATCCGATAGAAATAATTTAATATTTCCTAGACAGAAAGTGATTTTATTTAGACAAAGGAAACGGTTACAGCAAATACTTAATATGTATGAAAAATAAAAAACAATGCGTGCAAATATTCCCGTTTCTGGAACAATTTTCAGCATCTCAGACTAGGAAAATATTAATCAGTTTATTTTAAAGGAATGACTTTAAATACCGCATTATACGCATACCTGTGCTAATGTATACATATGAGGCGATGGATATCATATGAAATAGTGGATATGCATGACAACACTAATATATTGGTTCAGTTTCATTGGCGTGTTTATACCGGTATATATGCAAGTGTGTTGCCATGGTAATGAAGTATTCAATACACCAATTATCATTCACATATATATATATATATATATATATATATATATATATATATATATATATATATATATATATATATATATAGTAAGCAATGACAATATATATAGCAATCAAGCTACACAGAGGCTCCCGTGTTTCATCCCCGGGGGAAATCGTCAGGCTAAATGCCGGGGATGAAACACGGGAGCCTCTGTGTAGCTTTGATTGCCATATATATTTTCATTGCTTACTACCTAGCTCTACTTACGTATCGAGCACTGTTGAAGTAAATACTGAAAACTGATACATAAACAATTATATCTCCTTATAATATTTTATGTGGATACATGAAGTACTATATATATATATATATATATATATATATATATATATATAGTACTGAAATATTAAACATCGTATGAATGTACGCTCTCCGTCAAAAATGTCGCAAAAGAAGTATGCTTAGCCAGTGTTCTCACTAATATTCCTTTTAAAACATAGAGTATTATCAGTATTTTGATTATTCTTTCATAAATAATTATATCACTGTCTGGTAAACTTATAAATAACAATGTTGTATGACCCACTCCTCCATGACCGCGGCAGTGCGCGTTTCGTACCTCTCGTCCCAATACGGGCCGTGGCAATACTCATTTCGTATACTACTCATTCTCAAAAGGCCGTGGCTTTACTCGTTTGTTATACTCGTTCCTTAAAGGACCGTGGCAGTTCACATTTAATACTCGTCATTTTAGAAACATCATAAAGCACATAGTTCATATAGTGTTTGCATACCTTT
>OY744541.1:12679126-12709126 GCA_963556195.1 Sepiola atlantica | reverse complement strand
CTGAACAATGGAAATTGACCACTCCCGCATTTCTTTTGTCTCTGTCGATTAGTCACTTCCTATTCTTGCGACCTCCATTGTATCACATGGTGTTGTTAGCATGATAAAAACGTACATAGTAGTGATCATAATTCAATCCCGAACAACGTCGAGTCTTCTTACTAGTTGTAGATAATGTTTAAGTAAATTAAAAATAAATAATAATATTTAGCTGTCAGCGATTATATTTCCTACCATCTCAAAACCCTGAGCGTCTATTAAGGTGGTTGTGTAAGGGCATGTATTTATTACAACACCCATATTTAACTATTCGGTTACTTGTAACAAGTTACCATTTAACATTTTGTCCTCGTAGAAGTAAACAGTTAGGATCGGTCGACTTATTACTTTTTGGCCTGTAAAAGAAGAGTTTAAAATGTTATCACTTAGTTTAGTGATCTCCAGTTATCTCTTACACCGTGATATTTGTAGATCTTCAACCGTTGCTTTACTCATTGTTATAAAGAATAGATAATGAGCTGCCGTAAACGTATGTACACTGAAAACAGTGTATATTTTACTATTTTAACAGAAAGTAATTGATATAAAAAGCCATGGTTAATGACGAGTTATATTTGATATGCAGCTGATTCATGAAAATTATTCGGATAGCGTGCTAAACACACTGACAATGTAGGCTACGTCTGTATTTTAAACAGTCTACTTATATATATATATATATATATATATATATATATATATATATATCTATATATACATATATATATATATATATATACATATATATATATATATATATATATATATATAGATTTTTCACTTATAAAATAGATCATTCAGTGAAGACCGGGGTTGTTCCAATAAAAAACAAGCTCGATGATACTCGATTACAGAGTACAGAGCATTTATATGTGATTTCATGAAGGCTTACCAAAGCATTCCTTTCAGGACACCAATGATCACCATTAAAGATATTTTTTCTTACAAATACTATTTATTCAAATTAAATGTTTTTTCCTACACGTGTTTCACTACCAAGCAGTTACTTGCTTGGCAGATCATCAGGGAAATTAAATGTCTGGAATACTGGTATCAACTGCCGACAATACACAATGTGGCGTTGCAATAGTTGAGGTCACTTAAGAAGAGAAGAGGAAAAAAATAAAAATAAAAGTCAAAATTAAAAAGCAAGGAAGAACAACGATAAAAAAAGAAAGTCCTAGAAAAGTCTTAGAAAAGTAGCTCGTGCATTATTTCTTCCACCAAGCCAACAAGCAAATAATCGGTCCCAAATACATTCAATAAAACCATAAAACCGGAACAATGTGCGATAATACACTTTCACGTCGGCCGGCACAATGATGAATTAATCCCCCCCCCCACAAAAAAACAAAAGAACTAAATCATTCAAGTTACCGCTCACAAGTTACCATTCCAATCCAATGATAGTATGGGAATTCTAAATCCAACTTCTCACAAAGAAAAGTCAACACAAATGTTCGTCCGAGTTCAAAGAGTCTTATTTCAATGGTTGATTTATTACCCTTCGAAACAAACACACGACGAGTTGAATGTCAATCCCGCAGAAAACTCCCTTACATTAAGAAAAAATCTTAATTAGTAGATAGAAACTATTTATTCAAAATACTGTTTCTAAAAATATTTATTATTAAACCTATTCCTTATAGAAATTAATTATCTAGTGTCTGGGACGTCATTTTACATTTTGGGAAAATATCCTTCATTTAATTAACTGCCGAATTATTATCGTTTTGTTGTTAAACGAAGCGAAAAAAACCTATCCCGCAGAATTTGTTTTTAAAAGATTATTCATATATCAAAAATAAAATGTTATTATAAAAAAGTTTTCTACAAAAATCTAGTTATTATTTTAAATCATTTAAAATATTTCCTTAACAGCTGTGTCTGTTTGCAACTCTCTGTGGAGAATATTATTCTATATTCCATAAATAAATGTTACTACGGAATATATCGTTATCAGAAATCTATTTTCTATTTTGAAAAAACCTTTTTTTTAATGGACCGGTTTATTCTTTGTCAACTTTACGGGAAAATATCACTCTAACTCGTTAAATGACAGGAGACTTTATTATTACTAATTTAAAATCCCGTACAAAATACTTTTTATAAAAATCCAATTGTTTCTATTTTTAGAAATTAAGTCCGTGTCGGCATGCATGTTTTTTAAATTATTTTTTCCTTAATTATTTTTCCCCATTCCTGCCACCCAATTGTTTTATTTATTTTAATCTAATTATAAACTAATTTAATTTAACCTAATTTGATTAAATAGTGATAGCATCCAGGTTGCTATTTCTTATTTTTCACTTAAAATTACTTGAAATTCCCAATGCATTTTGTATAAAATATCTATTTCTGAGAATAAATTGTGATTTATTATTTATTATTCCACTATCTTTTTATATGTAACAAAATTTCCCCCCTCTATTCCGCTGAATAAGTATTTACTATAGTTGACTATCACTGGGCCTTATTCCGATAGAATATTCCTACCTTATCACCCCCAACCTAAGTCTCGAGTATCCGCTAATAAATCAAGACATATCTTAGCATAAGTACGTGTTACTAATTCTCATCCTTCATATTATACACTAATTATTGCCCCAGATTGCCTCAAGAAGTGTCCATCCTGCCTATCTCTGCTGTAAGTTTATACTTCCCCCAATTCCCCTCCTATCCAGGTTTTAGGCTTGATAACAGGTAACGGTTTCTATGCAGACAGCATTGTAGTATTTCCTGCCTAGCGTTCAGTAAATTATCTCTAGATGTCATGATGTGGTACGACTCCAATGCACATAGGTTGCATCTCTTCTTTTTGTTCGGTTTATATTTGTTAGCCCTCCCTAAAATTGACCATTTCAGTTCGAAAGGGTCTTGCCTAGCAATGAGGTTTCTCACAAAACGGCCAACAGAAGTGTTAGGCCTATCTATGTCTTCCCTTTGGCCTCCCCTTAAGGAACTCATGTGGTTTCTGAATCTATCTTTGAACTCACCCCCGGTTGAACCGATATATGATTTCCTACTACTCTCTGTTATCACATCGCATTCGTAGACAATGCTTGAAACTCTACAGTTCCCCCCCCCCAGTGGACAGATGTTAGAAGCTCTGCAGTTACAGTTGTGTGCTGGGCCGTTGCTGGATGTTCAACTACTATGGATATTTATAATGGAGGTTCTCACTGAACTGGTGTTACTGGGATCAACACCAGAAGAGAACATGGCTTCCCTTGTTTTAGTTATCTTAGAATTATTATATCCTATGATGGATGTGGCTATATTTCTACAGGTTGAATAAGACAGTTTTACAGTATTTTTGTTAATGATTCCCCCCAATCTGCTATACCTTGGAAAGTTTTTTTCCACTATGCTATAAAAAATCTTTGGGATATTAGGTAGGGAGGGAACCGGTTGATGATAATATTCGTGAAGTTGGAAGGAACGAATTGAACTCACATGCTACCCAAACCGGGAGGGAATGTAGGAAGAAAAATAGGAGAAGGACCACTACATGGTTCAACCCCCCCCCTATAGCCACCATATTAAGACTAATATCCCAAAGATTCAGAAACCACATAAGTTCCTTCAGGGGAGGCCAAAGGGAAGACATTGATAGGCCTAACACTTCTGTTGGCCGTTTTGTGAGAAACCTCATTGCTAGGCAAGACCCTTTCGAACTGAAATGGTCAATTTTAGGGAGGGCTAACAAATATAAACCGAACAAAAAGAAGAGATGCAACCTATGTGCATTGGAGTCGTACCACATCATGACATCTAGAGATAATTTACTGAACGCTAGGCAGGAAATACTACAATACTGTCTGCATAGAAACCGTTACCTGTTATCAAGCCTAAAACCTGGATAGGAGGGGAATTGGGGGAAGTATAAACTTACAGCAGAGATAGGCAGGATGGACACTTCCTGAGGCAATCTGGGGCAATAATTAGTGTAAAATGTGAAGGATGAGAATTAGTAACACGTACTTATGCTAAGATATGTCTTGATTCAATTATTAGCAGATACTCGAGACTTAGGTTGGGGGTGATAAGGTAGGAATATTCTATCGGAATAAGGCCCAGTGATAGTCAACTATAGTAAATACTTATTCAGCGGAATAGAGGGGGAAATTTGTTACATATAAAAAGATAGTGGAATAATAAATAATAAATCACAATTTATTCTCAGAAATAGATATATTATACAAAATTCATTGGGAATTTCAAGTAATTTTAAGTGAAAAATAAGAAATAGCAACCTGGATTCTATCACTATTTAATCAAATTAGGTTAAATTAAATTAGTTTATAATTTGATTAAAATAAATAAAACAATTGGGTGGCAGGAATGGGGAAAAATAATTAAGGAAAAAATAATTTTAAAAACATGCATGCCGACACGGACTTAATTTCTAAAAATAGAAACAATTGGATTTTTATAAAAAGTATTTTGTACGGGATTTTAAATTAGTAATAATAAAGTTACCTGTCATTTAACGAGTTAGAGTGATATTTACCCGTAAAGTTGACAAAGAATAAACCGGTCCATTAAAAAAAAGGTTTTTTCAAAATAGAAAATAGATTTCTGATAACGATATATTCCGTAGTAACATTTATTTATGGAATATAGAATAATATTCCCCACAGAGAGTTGCAAACAGACACAGCCGTTAAGGAAATATTTTAAATGATTTAAAATAATAACTAGATTTTTGTAGAAAACTTTTTTATAATAACATTTTATTTTTGATATATGAATAATCTTTTAAAAACAAATTCTGCGGGATAGGTTTTTTTCGCTTCGTTAAACAACAAAACGATAATAATTCGGCAGTTAATTAAATGAAGGATATTTTCCCAAAATGTAAAATGACGTCCCAGACACTAGATAATTAATTTCTATAAGGAATAGGTTTAATAATAAATATTTTTAGAAACAGTATTTTGAATAAATAGTTTCTATCTACTAATTAAGATTTTTTCTTAATGTAAGGGAGTTTTCTGCGGGATTGACATTCAACTCGTCGTGTGTTTGTTTCGAAGGGTAATAAATCAACCATTGAAATAAGACTCTTTGAACTCGGACGAACATTTGTGTTGACTTTTCTTTGTGAGAAGTTGGATTTAGAATTCCCATACTATCATTGGATTGGAATGGTAACTTGTGAGCGGTAACTTGAATGATTTAGTTCTTTTGTTTTTTTGTGGGGGGGGGGATTAATTCATCATTGTGCCGGCCGACGTGAAAGTGTATTATCGCACATTGTTCCGGTTTTATGGTTTTATTGAATGTATTTGGGACCGATTATTTGCTTGTTGGCTTGGTGGAAGAAATAATGCACGAGCTACTTTTCTAAGACTTTTCTAGGACTTTCTTTTTTTATCGTTGTTCTTCCTTGCTTTTTAATTTTGACTTTTATTTTTATTTTTTTCCTCTTCTCTTCTTAAGTGACCTCAACTATTGCAACGCCACATTGTGTATTGTCGGCAGTTGATACCAGTATTCCAGACATTTAATTTCCCTGATGATCTGCCAAGCAAGTAACTGCTTGGTAGTGAAACACGTGTAGGAAAAAACATTTAATTTGAATAAATAGTATTTGTAAGAAAAAATATCTTTAATGGTGATCAATAAACTAGCGTTTAGATTCTACACAATCTCGTCAAATACTCTTTGTAAGAGACATTTTAGCATCGGAACGTTCGTTTATTGACGTAACATAGTACTATTTTTATGTAATGTTATATATATACATATATATATATATACATATATATATATATAATATATCAGGTGTAAATATGTAAATAAAATGAACATAAAACCAATACTTTCAAAAGTGCTTAATACCAAGTAGAGCCTGTATACAATTGCATACATAATATAATAGCATTACGTCAATCGGTTTGATCCTACGAAATCTCGGCAAAGACGCTTTGTAAGAGATATTTTAGCATCGAAACGTTCGTTTATTGACGTAAGACAGTAATACTTTGATGTAATTATATATATACATATATATATATATATATATATATATACATATATATATATATAAGTTGTTATTGTTGTTCTTTTTCTTAGGCTCTAGTGAGCGCATGTACCCTTCTTTAATTAGATGTCGCTATCTAAACGGTGATAGGGATAGTACCCCATTTAAATGCATTTTGCTGCATCATGTCGACTCCCCTTTGTTGGGTCAATCATTACGTGGTTTGTATATATATATATATATATATATATATATATATATATATATGAAGAGTTCGAACGCAAAACGCGATAAATCCAATTTGTTTAGATTGAGACCGTAAACAATAAAAACACGAATAGATAAAATCTAGACGTTGAATGAAAGCTGATTTTAATTTGAATCAAAAAGACATTATTTCGGTATGATATTATGTAACACATAGTGTTGGGGTGTCGTCGACTGTTAAAATGCAACACTTTTTGTAGGGACAGTTTCGTGATTTTTGAAATGGCGTTTATCGCGTTTTGCATTCGAACTCTTCATATATATATATATATATATATATATATATATATATATATATATATATATATATATATATATATATATATATATATATATATATATATATAAACTCTAAAGAGTATACAGCAGTAACTTAGTAGAAGTAATTGTATAGTTCCGACTTATGTAGATAATAATAATAATAATAATATATATATATATATATATACATATATATATATATATATATATATATATATATATATATATATATATATATATATATGATTGTACTTATTTTTTTCTTATTAACACTATTTTCTCAAAACTATTATATAATTATAGAGAAATTAATTTAATTAAGGTAATGCTCAAGTAATAGACTAAGTACGTTAATAAAACTTTACTAAATCTAATTTAGAAACAACACAAAAATGATGGGTTTAGAGCAAATATTCAAAATATATTATTTCCTTCCATGTTTTTTGTCGTGATAAAAATAGAAAATCGAAAGTGGTGACGAGATTCAAATTTCAACATTTCGTAAAATCAAATTTTCAATGGCATATATTCTTGATTTTATGTTTTTTATCAAATATGTTGATATTTTCATACACTAAATCAAAAGAAAAAAGTAACCATGGCCAGGTAACACTACTAGCCATTTATCAGTTGGGTTGGCTTTTTTTTCCTGGCAGTGTTGGTCCTCAAACGTTCTGGTTTTGTTGGAGAGTTTACGATGCTTGGAAGATATCTTGCGCATCTAAAGAAGACATTCACTGCGGTTGTAAAATCATCCCGTGCCTTTTATTATCACGTTAATTTATAGATCTATAGTTTGTAACAGGGCGAGGCGCGCAGTAATTAATATGCATGAGTGAACACACGTACAAAAAAGCAGACATGTGGATATGCCGCTCGGTATTTATCTATTGGAGAAATTTCTTTTGAGTATAAAGCATAGGAAAATAGAATTTAATAAGAATGATCACCCATATATACATATCGTCTAAAACTTGTCATTTTTGATTTTTCTGTCTCTTTACAAAAAAGTATGTGGCATCAAAAACACTGATGTATTTATCATACCTCAGAGTTTGATTAGATTGAGACCATTTGGCAGATTTTCTTTATTTATTATTTACTACGTCATACAACCCCTTTTCGGGTTATTTTATGCGTAATCACGTCATTTTGGTGAAAGTTTTGTGGAAATGAAGGGGAAGGGGAAAAGGAGTGAACAGGGAAAGGAGACAAATTGTTGTGTTTTCGTGTTTTCGTGTTTGGCTTTGCAGAACATGATTGAGTTTTACAAAGAAAAAAAGAACAATAAAACATCAAGGTTTGGTGCATTGGTGGTCATGAAGCCAATATCCTCAGACAGCCTGATCTGGTAGCACAGGTTGGACAGATTTTTAACATAAGAATAAATTTTGCCCCTGTTTATAAATTTTAATTAAGTATTACTGAACACTTTTTAAGTTAATATAAATATGGTGCACATGATTTAATTTTATTTTATAATATTAATAATAATAATTATGATAATATTAATAATAATAATAATAATAATAATAATAATAATAATAATAATAATAATAATAATGATACCAATAATAATGATACTACTACTAATCATGCATATATATATATATATATAGCCTCGGACGACTAATCTGCACTTATATATATATATATATATATATATATATATATATATATATATATATATATATATATATATATATGCAAACATTGTTAAAAATTACATAATTCGTCTGTTTAATTATACCCTTTTTATTTGTTCATCTTTCTGATTGTTTGTTTTGTATTAAATCCAAAAAAATTAATAAATGTTCCATAGGTTTCACGAACGTTTTCGCGTCTTCGTCGAATCATCCTCAGGTGTCAAGAGCAAATGAACAAAAAAGCTGGAGAAAGAAGATAATTTTTAAAAAGACGGCGGAGAAACGCGCAGATAACGTTTACGCATTGTTCTAAGAAAGTCGTTGACGATTTAAATTCAGCGACGCTGAAGTGGCGACACAAAAAGGAATTGCAATACGTTAAGCATTTTAAATACGTGAAAATATTACTTTTAGATTGTTGTGTTTTAAATAGATAGCTTCCTGTATTTTTATTTTTTTAAATTTGTTTCGGAATGTATAATTTTAGTGTTATTAACTAAAATGTGTCTTGACATTTATTAATATATCTGCTATAATAATAATAATAATAATAATAATAATAATGATAATGATGATGATGATGATGATGATGATGATGATGATCATCATCATGATGATGATGACAACAACAAAAACAACAACAACAGCAGCAGCAGCAGCAACAACAACAACAACAACAATAATAATAATAATAATAATAATAATAATAATAATAATAATAATAAACTAGCATATTTTATGAAAGTATTGATGGGCATTTGGACCAACAAATGTGCTGCTTTAAGAACAAAAAGGCTACCGAAAAAGTCACATGGCCCTAAACATCATCTTCTGATCGATAAAATGATCCTGAGAAATTGCAAACGAAGAACTACTAACCTTGCCATGAGGTGCGTAGATTATAAGAAAGCATTTCACATAGTTCCTAATTTAGAGATACGCAAATGCTTGGAGATTTTCGAAATAGCCGCCAGCATTCAAACAGCTTTGAAGAACATCATGAAGAATTGGGAAACTAATTTAAATTCAGGAGTGGCATTACGAAAACTGAAACTACGGAGAGGAATTTTCCAGGGCAATAGTTGTTATCCTTTAGCATTTGCCTTTAGCTTGATCCCGATGACCTTTCTCTTACGTAATGTGTAAGCAGGATATGAACTTGGGAAATCACTTCCTACAGTTAACCACTTACTATTCCTGAATGATCATAAAGTTTTTGGAAAGAATGAAAACACACTTGATACCCTAATAAATGCGGCTAGATTATTTAGTGATGGCATACGAATAGAAGTGTGCATCACTGAATGCGTTATTCTTGTAATAAAAGAGGTGAACTTGTCCATCAAGATAACCTTGACCTCCCTAACAACAGATCTGATAAAGAATGTTGACAGTGAGACGGGGCTAGACATACTTAGGAATATTGGAGGCAGATCAGATTAAAAACAAGGAAATGAATAACCAGGTCGCAGCTGAGTACAACAAAAGTGTAAGGGTTATTTTTAAATTGCACCTCAACAGTCGGAATACAATCTATGCTATTAATGTCATATCATTATCTATCACTTGATATACTGCTGGTATACTTGACTTGAATGAAGATGGACTCAAATGTTTTGACACCAAGACACAGAAAATGCTAACATTGGATGGGGCCTTATGCAAAGAAAGGAGATGCAGTAACTGGCATCAGCATAAAACATGGCAATCACAACGTAGCAACTTCAAGACAAGATTGGCTAAAAGAACAGACAAGTATAAACGTAGACTCTTTGGTAAAACAGACAAAACGGTAAATTAGATAAAAAAGACGTATAAATATATTCCCGCCAATCTGATGCAAATGTTATTTGGAACTGAATCCTGACAAAACCACAGACGAAGTCTCTCATAGAAGTAGAAATTGGTGCATCTTAGACGCAAACAAAGGTACAAGATTTACACTCGATGTCTTATAATTTGACAGGAAAAGTCATCTATTTATCTTACATCGCCATTGTCTTTTTTATCAGTTGTCCAAAAATAAGGACATCGATAAATCTCGGACATTTTGCCGCTGGTGATCGTCCGGGTTTCACGGCTTACACTTATTTAACGGACACTCTTAGATAACGTCAACACCAAACCAACAACCTGAAATGTTTCAAATAGACTTAATTATTCTATGACAAACACGTTTACGAAAGTTAAGACATTAGTAAAATTATATATATATGTATATATATATATATATATATATATATATATATATATATATATATATATATATATATATATACAGGATGGGCAAAAATAAGGGTCCTATTTTTAAAAATTCATAACTTTTTTATTTATTAATTTTTTTTTTTTTTTTTTTAGAATAAGTAAAGGACCCCTTCCGAAGCAAGCATGAGCCGTATTAGCCATAAGGAACGTACCCTCATTTAGAAAACATTATTTTTGCTTAAAAAACTCAAAACAGTGTAAAAAACAATACTTTAGTTTTTGTAAGTTTTAAGAAGTGTTTTTCGGCTAAAATTTGTCTTGTTTATTTCAAAAAATCTCGGAAGGGTCAGTCTACACACACATAAAGTTTGGTGAGTTTAACTTTTATTTTGTGGAAGTTATTCAAATTCAAGTTATTCAAATTTAAAGATAGGACCCTTACTTTGGCCCACCCTGTATATATATATATATATATAATGTTGTTGAGGTTGTTGTTCGTCTAATAGCAAGCGCGAAGATAACCAAAATGTTTCAATGACGACGATAGAAGATCGAGTACGTTATAATGTCTACTAGGCTTTGCGCTTAATTTTCTTCTCACGGACCCTTGTTGCTTGAGAGGCTTCGGCGAGCGCATCACCTCTTTTGATCACTGTCAGTTCGACATGAGGCTATCTATTCTCACGTTCGGTTGTCCTGCCCCAAGAACGTGCACATATTCAAGCGAAAAGGAAGTCGATCTCACTGTTACAACAATAGAGGCATAGCCCTCCTCTCAATAGCGGGTCCTGCTGAACCGATTGCTGACACACTTGGAACGCGAACTCCTCCCAGAGAGTCAATGTAGCTCCCGCTCCAGACGAGGCACGACGCACATGATCTTCGCCGCACGCCAACTCCATGAGAAATGTGGATCTCACTAAGGCATTCGACTCAGTCAGTCGAGAAGGTTTCTGGAAGATCATGGGAAAATTCGACTGCCCCTCTAAGTCCATTGGAATCATTCGTCGGTTTCATGAAGGAATGTCAGCCAGGATTTTCGACGACGGCGACGCATCTGAGACCTTTCAGTTGACAACCGGAGTCAAACAGGGTTGTGTCCTAGCTCCCACGTTATTCAGCATGATGTTCTCAGCCATGCTGAACGACGCGTTGCGAGATGACAAAAACAGCGTCGACATTTGATACAGAACAGACGGAAACTTGTTTAACGCCAGGTGACTGCTTGAGTTGACCAAAGTAAATAAAACAACAATCTAGGAACTTCTCTACGCGGACAACTGTGCTGTCACGACGCACGAGGAAGGAGATGTATAATTGAATATATATATATATATATATATATATATATATATATATATATATATATATATATATATATATATAGTCTCGGAATTTTCTCAACCATTAAAACTATAGTAAAAAAAAACAAAAAAAAACTTATAGTCCCAAGTCTTTCAGTGGGAAATCACTCATGTAAGTCAATTTATGTTTTACAGTTATTATATTAGTTTGTTTCTAACACTATTTGAAGGGATTATCAGTTGTTTACCATGAAAAACTGTTTCGGGAATTTAATATATATATATATATATATATATATATATATATATATATATATATATATATAAAGTAATCCAACAAAAGATATAAGTGTCAAGTAATATCTTTTAATTAGTGAAACATCCGGATAAAAACTGAAGCTCAACATACTGGATAGAGCATTAATATCATACAAAATGAAACAATAAAATAAGATGCCATTCAAATTTTATGATAATTCAAAGTTCAAGCAAAGTATAAGGACGTTTAGATACTTTGCTTGAACTTTGAATTATAATAAAATTTGAATGGGACCTTATTTTATTGTTTCATTTTGTATCATGATATATATATATATATATATATATATATATATATATATATATATATATGTATATATATATATATATATATATATGTATATATATATATATATATATAACGTAATATATAATAACACGAAATTACATGATTGTCGATGCAATAATTTATTTCAACCATGCGGTTTTATTCAAGCATCCAACTTGACAATTACATTTTTGAGACTGATAGAAAACTGAATTTATCCTCGACAGAAAGAATATGTGCGCTTAACTCAGACGTTATTATTTTAATAAAAATAAACAAAAAAAACCATAAGATCCCTTTCGATTGCTTTAGTTAAATATAAGATGTTAATTCCTACTCGCTCTGTAATAGGTATTCAGACTGGCTGCGACCACCACTCTCTCTGATTGTGTTTGATGTGTCGAGGATAAATTCAGTTTTCTATCAGTCTCAAAAATGTAATTGTCAAGTTGGATGCTTGAATAAAACCGCAAGGTTGAAATAAATTATTGCATTGACAATCATGTAATTTCGTGTTATTATATTTTACGTTATTATTGCTCTGTTTACCACATTGAGCTCTCTTACCCAGATTTCTTCCTGGAATTATTCCATTATAACACTATATATATATATATATATATATATATATATATATATATATATATATGATTTGGTTGATTAACACTCCTATACTTCCCTATATCTTTTTACTTTCACGTTTTAGCTATAGTATTCAAAACAACATTACGTTCAATACTAATTGTTTCTACAAAAAGTGCGCTCATTCAACATACATAGTGTGTTATATAGTATATTCTTGAATATCTACGTTGTTGACCTAAGAAAATATATTGTTTTTAACGTACAAAGCTATCGCAAAAAAAATCATGCAAACTATTTTTGATTGCAGTAAACTCATCTTATTTGCCGCGATGTGTTTATTTATATTTGATTTAAGCTTTTATTTTTTTTAATCATTCAATTTACGGTACTTTATTTCATTACAAAATAAAGTACATCCAAAAATTATTCACAACAAATGCACAGGCATTAAATTTTCATTGGTCACTATTTTTTTTTATTAAAAAATAGTAAATATTTCAGATTTTGAAAAGAAAATAAATAAATACAATTTAAAATAAATACAAAAGGCATTATATATGTTCACTATCGTCGTATGTTTTACTAGAAAATTTTAACGCATAAGAATATTATGGGAGATAACATTTTAAACACGGACATTTTTACTAATTAAAAATATTAATTGTATTCAGTTAAACAGAAATACGACAACATACTCCTACTGCTTCTCCGAATGATAAGTGGTAGAAAACAGAAGTCCATAAACGCGGTTATTAACTCCAAGATTTTGTTGTCTGTTTGGATCCTCATTATCCGTTTCAATGGCACCAAAATAGACAGGCCTATACAATTTTAAAATAGATAATAAAAACATGTCAATTTGTCAGCCATTGAAATATTCAATGAGGTGCTGGAGATAAAACAACATCTTGAAGTTATTTGCCCAGTTAATTTCTCAAGTACAGAAGTGTCCGTCGTAATTGTAGGTACACTTTAAACTAAACACGAATGTGTGCGAATTTGCATAGGCGTTACACGAAATGTACAAATATATATGCACCTCAAATATGAGCCGTGTTTCATAATAAAAGTGACTTAGTGTATACTATAAACAATACTTTTTAAATACCCCTCTATCTTTAGGAATAGTAAGATTACGAAATGACTGTGGTTGATAGAGCAGAAGAAAGCAATATGTGACTAAATAAAAAAATAGAGTACATATATTTCGTCTACTATATTGAATTTATACTATGTTACGTAATTCTTAATGATTGTTGTTTTCATGTACGTTTAGTCGTTCAAGGACACAGGGTGGTAAGATCAAATAGTTATATAGCGACGAAATTGTAACAAATAATCGTTTATTAGCTGTTAAAACTGACGTGGAACACACGAGTTATTATAGATTGGTAACAAAATGAATCCACCAAATTCTCAGTTGTTCAACTACTAAACCAATTAGAGTTTTGATTTACTCCTCTCCAGAAGTTAGGCACAAGGCCAGTTTTTATCTTACTCCCACAAGTAAGATGTGACCCAAGTTCGGGTCGGGAAAGTGGGGTTTAAAAATTGCCTGGGCAGTCCCGTCGGCATTCCCTGGTAGGGGCGCCTCAGGCAGTAAGCAATAAACTTACTCTTGCCCAAAGAGGGGAGACGAAGCCTGGGAGGGTGCACCTCCTAGAACTGCACAGGACAGACCCATAGACCGGCGTAAATCAAGCCCCGAAGGCCAAGACAATACCAGTCTATGGGGTGCAGTATCCATCGGAACAGATACTACACTTTGATCTTGGCCAAAAGGCCAATTAGAGTTGATGAGATTCAATTCCGCACAAAAACCTTAATTACATACGGGAGATTTTTAAATAACGTTCCCAATCAAAGATGCGCATTTGTTAGACAAATCTTGAATAGTAATTATTTGAACGCATAAATTCTCAGAATAATTAAAGA
This sequence comes from Sepiola atlantica, assembly GCA_963556195.1. Taxonomy (NCBI): domain Eukaryota; kingdom Metazoa; phylum Mollusca; class Cephalopoda; order Sepiida; family Sepiolidae; genus Sepiola; species Sepiola atlantica. Next base: position 12,694,309 of record OY744541.1, on the reverse strand, counting down.
TTTAAAAAGATCGCGCTCGCATTCATTATGAATTTTAAAATGGCCACCGTTATTCAGTTTTATAATCGATTACATTTTGAGTCGAATGACAAGTTTTCAAAATTGAAACGTGAGGGATTTTTTGATTAAGGATTATTGCGGGCCAATGGACAAATCAAATATGCTCCGAAAAAATAGTGTTTACCAAGGCTCTCAAATAAAGGCAAGGAATTATGACTTAATTGAATTGCACATGAAAACGGTGCACTTACTTTATACATGTTCAAAATTCAGTATTCGATTTTTACAAGAGCGATGAAATCACGAAAATTGTATGATATTCTTTGGTAAATATTGGCATTTCTAATATTTCTTACTTTTAAACATATTGATATTTATTGACTATTTAGGTTATTTGTTGAATATAAATTATTACTCGTCCAGCTGAAATTTTAACAGATTGAATTTTATAATTGTGAATCGTAATCTTTGCCCTCTCAACTAAAATTGTACAGACTTATTGATTTGTGTTGTACTTCGATGATCAATGAAGCGAAGTGAAGCACAAATATGTTGCCACGAAAAATTAAGTTGCAAGTGTGTGCTTTTTGTTTTTTTATTAATGATTCACCATCTATATTACAAGCTACTGGAGCATCATGTGTTATGATATTGATGGATTGTTTGATTAATGATGATCAATATTATGAAAGGTCTGAATAAAATCGAAGAGAGTAATTACTTATGAGGACGTTTTATGTCCGGGTACCTGTTGCGATTCGATTTGAAGACGGGTGTAACTGCATCCTCACATCTCAATAAGAAATTTGAGTCGGTTAAGCTGTCACATGACAGTTGAATCTTACACGTTAAAGTTTGAAATACAACTTCAATAAATGTTTAATGATATTGTTTGATTGTTTAATTAATGATGATCAATATTATGAAAAATCTGAATGGAATCAAAGAAAGCGCGACGTTTTATGTCCGAGTACCTGTTGCGATTCGATTTGAAGACGGGTATAGATGCATCCTCACATCTCAATAAGAGGTGTGAGTCGGTTAAGCTGTCACATGACAGTTGAATCTTACACATTAAATCTTGAAATATAAATTATTTCAACATGAAACTCGTAAGAGTGCGTTTTTTTATATCCGTTCTTGTTTCCAATTCATGCACTTATTAAAATCAGGCAGAATAGAAAAATAATCAAAATATATATTTTTCGCTCCAAAAAGTAAGAAATAATTTGCCACTTTAAAATCAGTGTATTTTTAAGTATTTGTCGATCACGAAAAGATCACGTCTATTGTTGCATGTTGGGTGAGCTTGAGTCAATCTAACAATAAAATTAATTTTCATTATTTCGAAGCGTCCCTCCACCCAAAGTAACCATTTGACGTGATTGAAAGGCTTAGGTAAGATGTTCAGTCATTTCCTATAAGAAATAACCATTTTAAAGTTTTACCGGACTAAAACACCCTATCATCCTATAATCTTTTCTCTATCACAGTAAAAACGAATTGATGAGAAAAGAGTTTGTCGGAATTATAATCGTTCGACGTGATGAATTGTACTTTTTAATAGTTGTCTTCGTTTCTTTCTGTTAGCATCATCAAGAAATATCGAACTCCAACGGAGGGATAACAATTAGACTTTCAGGGGATCTAGATCTAATCAGCTAAAAAAAACCTGTTCGAAACGGGATTACAGAAAATGAGGCTATATATGACTATAAGCAGGCAATGATCGTGCAAAAATATCTAGAATATTTTGAATATATTTTTTATACATGATTAGATCCTATTTTTTGCGATGTCGTAACTTGTGATGTTTTTATCATATTTATTGAGTATTTCCTCGTTTCTCTAAACAAACTCATTGATGTTATAGTGTGGCATACCTTTAAAAGCATAAATAAAAAAAATGGAAATGTACTCTCTGTTGAGAAAAAACAACGTGCTGGAAATGTTTTACATGGTATACCTTACTCCAGTGACACTGTATCCAATGCAACAACGTGTTTGCCATTAAATATTTGTCACATAGTATATTTGCCATGAAATATTTATCACATAGTATAATTTGCCATTAAATATTCATAAAATAGAATACGTTGCCATTAAATATTTATCACATATTATACTTTGCCATTAAATATTTATCCCATAGTAAACTTTGCCATTAAATAGTTATAACATAGTATACTGTGGCATGCAATATTTATCACATAGTAAACTTTGCCATTAAATATTTATCACATAGTATACTTTGACATTAAATATTTATCACATAGTATACTTTGCCATTAAATATTCATCACATAGTATACTTTGCCATTAAATATTTATCGCATAGTATACTTTGCCATTAAATATTTATCACATAGTATACTTTAACATTAAATATTTATCGCATAGTATACTTTGACATTAAATATTTATCACATATTTTACTTTGACATTAAATATTTATCACATAGTATACTTTGACATTAAATATTTATCGCATAGTATACTTTGACATTAAATATTTATCACATAGTATACTTTGACATTAAATATTTATCGCATAGTATACTTTGCCATTAAATATTTATCACATAGTATACTTTGACATTAAATATTTATCACATAGTATACTTTGCCATTAAATATTCATCACATAGTATACTTTGCCATTAAATATTTATCGCATAGTATACTTTGCCATTAAATAGTTATCACATTGTATACTTTGCCATTAAATATTCATCACATAGTATACTTTGCCATTAAATATTCATCACATAGTATACTTTGCCATTAAATATTTATCACATTGTCTACTTTGCCATTAAATAGTCATCACATAGTATACTTTGCCATTAAATATTTATCGCATAGTATACTTTGCCATTAAATATTTATCGCATAGTATACTTTGCCATTAAATATTTATCACATTGTCTACTTTGCCATTAAATAGTCATCACATAGTATACTTTGCCATTAAATATTTATCGCATAGTATACTTTGCCATTAAATATTTATCGCATAGTATACTTTGCCATTAAATATTTATCACATAGTATACTTTGCCATTAAATATTTATCACATAGTATACTTTGCTATTAAATATTTATCACATTGTCTACTTTGCTCAAACATCGTTACTAATTGGTATCGCTTAATCATCTTAACCCTTCGCGTACTAAAACCCCTTCTGTCGACTTCTATAGTCATGTACCTTTAATGAATACCAAAGCACGCCGGTCCCATGTGGTGTATACATCTAAATATTATCGTTTCGGTCTGTACTTATTCTTTATCACATCGAAGTTCTGCACGCTAGACTAAGAAATGATCTTTTATGACGACGTTAAGGGAAGCTCTAGACTCCTTCTAACATTCAATTCAGCTTCTTTTTTACGTCCGCCAAAACATACTTGAAATTTATAATATTGAATGATCTTGTGCCAGACTAGATTGTCCTGACTTCAGGGTATTTTTGAGGAATTAATACATTATAACGTTGTAACTTGAATAACGAAATGCTTGTTTACGGATAAGTAATTAAAACACCCGATAAAAAGAATCTTTCTTTCAGTTTAAAATATCACAAAAGAAATGACACAGGGTAAAAGGAGCACAACGGAAATATGTCATAATGATAGGTGATATGAGAACCGAGGCGCTATTCGCGTAATATGAATGAAGATTTTAACTAAATAAAAAATATCCGAGACAATCTAACTCGGCTATTTTCATTTATTTGAAATAGTTATGTTATTTCCCACACTCTTACTTCTTCTTCGAATTGTGAGTGAGTGAAAACAGTAGTCCATCACGCGGTAATAAAATCCAAGGGGTTGTCTGTGTTGGTCCTAATTATCTGTTTCAATGGCATAAAAATAGACAGGCCTCTTAAACTTTATAATTGATGGAAAAAGGCATGTTAGCTTTTCTGTCATAGAAATATTTAATCAGGAACTGAACATGATACAACATATTGGAGTTATTTGTTTAGTAAATTTCTCAAGTACGTAGATGTCCGTCGTCATTGTCGAGAAAACCTCTGCTATATTACGAGTGTCTGCGAATTGGCACCAGAATCAAATGAGGTTTTCACACAAAATTTACTCGTATATATGCACTTCCAATGTGAACAGTGTTTTCTAACTGAAATAACCGTAGACATATTGACAACGCGGTTACGATTTCAAACATATGGAAAGGGAATACTGGTAGATAGTAACATTTGTAGACAGAGGAAATCAGTGGAGTGTCAGATGTTCCCAAATAACATGGCATCAGAACTAAATATATATATATATATATATATATATATATGTATGTATATATATATGTAAGTATATATATGTATATATATATGTATATATATGTACGTATGTATGTATATATATATATTTGTATGTATATACATATATATATGTATGTGTGTATATGTATGTAAGTATATATAGGTATGTATATATATGTATGTATATATATATGTATAGAGATAGAAGAAAGAAGAGTGATAAATATGCGACGATTGTCCAAAATTTATTTCAAATTTCAATTGTTCAATGCAATGTATATGTATATATATATCTATATTCATATATATATATATATATATATATATATATATATATATACATGTATGTGTATATAGCAATCATTTTGTCGTCTCGACGTTGAATTATGTCGTTCACATGCCACTATTTTCATTATAGATGTTGGCAAATCGTCAAATGTTCGTTCCTGTAATTTTCTGATATTATAAAAAAATCGGAGAAACTAATGAAAGAGATTGAACAAATTAAAAATATTCGAAATAATCTGTTTAATTCAGTCAGTTTTACTAATTTTATTTAATTATTTATATTCAGTCAAACAGAATTACAAAACTATAATACGGCCGCTTCTCTGAATTATAAGGGATAGTAAACAGAAAGTTATTCACGCGGAAAAAAACCCTTAACGTTGTTGTCTGTGTAAGTCCTAATTAACTCTTGCAATGGCACTAAAATGAGGCAGGTCTATTTAATTACAGAAAATGGTAAAAGCATACCTTCTTTTCTGCAAGTGGAATTGTTGACAAGGAACTAAATCTACACCATCTTTAAGTAATTTGTCCAGTGAATTTCTCAAATACGTTCATCGTACGTTCGTCATTATTGTATAAAAGCTTGCTAAATTACGACTGTGTACGAATTATCAACGCAAGTAAAAGATGTTCTAAGACGGGATTTGGCAATATATGTCATAAAGATTGGTAACGTCGGTGAGTGATGTATACGTTGGTGGGTATTTATCTTTCAATTTCTGTGAATAACTGCCTAAATATAAAATTAAATGTATACCATACATATTTCATATAAAAATAACGTATTCAATTTAATCAGCCAACGTTAGCGACGGGTTAGTAAGAAAACGGAAGTTCAAGAGAGGATTAGGGAATAATTTAAGAATTGGAAAAATACTGAAACACATCGAAGCAACAACAATATTTACACATTACACAATCATGTATCGCCTGGAATGATTATCAGATTTGGGTATAAATGTTTACATTTTCTATGTGTGAATGTTGTATGATGTATGTATTTCATTGAGATTTTCTGTAAGGTGTCCAAGTTTCCTTGTTGTCTTCTGACGGCCGTAACATTACCATCAAACCCTCGCAGCAACGGACATTTGAAACTAAATGACAGGAGAAAAAAGTGACATGCCAAGGACCAGGTAAGCGGAAGATACATAGCCTTTACTGCGCTAAACATTTTCTATATCTCTGTTTGTCTGCTCTGAGCCTGTATATAGCATAGAAAAATAACATATTGTTATATGAACGTCTCTGTGATTATCATTGTGTTTTCTGAGATTTGAAATAGGAATTCTATGGATTCTAAAGTGTTTTATATTTTGTGATTATGATAATTATACTTACAAAAAACTATTGTATGTCTTCATCTAATGAAGAAATTAAAGGTCATCCTTTAATTAGCGATTAGTTGCCATGCTATATGAACAATCAGAAACTTACAATAAATATCTGAATAAAAACATTAAAAAATGTTTCTTTTAATATATTAAACATATCTTCCTGAGAATTATTGCACAGTGAGAATAACAAGATGTTATATGTAATCAAAAGTGGAATTGTCACGGCGTTCTGAATGTATTTTAATAGAATGTAAACAAGCACCTTTCTACACAGCTCACTACTTAGGATGGTTCTTATACTCTTACCCCTTATTGACAGTAAGCCCTTACGTGTCAGTCAAGGTGTACTTTGTTTGGAGGTAGATATTGGAGTAAACGATTTTCCGTCATCTGGAGAACTCCACAGTGAATGGATGGAAATGGATGCATATACGCCAGAATTGAATTGATATTCACGAGTTGTCATGCTATATGAACAATAATAAACTTACAATAAATATATGAATAAAAAATTAAAAAATGTTTGTTTAATATATTAAACATATTTTCCTGAAAATGAGAACGAGATGCTATATGTAATCAAAAGTGGAATTGACACGGCGTTCTGAATGTCTATTATGTATATTACAAAACAGTAAAAGATTGTACGTATGTTACCCAAAACTGACATATATTGTAACGCTTTGTTTATATACTTTCATTCTCAGAAAAACAACTCACATATATACACTGTAATTCGATGTTAAAACGATATTTAATTTTGATTAAACGGTTTTATTTAAAGTTAAATAAAAGTTAGTACCTTGTTATATTTCAATTTACTTTCTATCAATATTTATATTCATACAATATTTCTGAAGGATATATAAAAAATAGTATTTTAAAGAGATGAGTTTATTTTTAATACTCTAATTTCTAAGTATTATTTAGTTAAATACACCAAAACTGGTGCTATACCTAAATGTGAAAAATACAATTAAGCATCCTTCACGCTTTAAAGATATTTTTCATTAAGTTAATACAATCATAATTTAGATTGATTTTTAAAACATGTCTTACTGTAAGCACTGTACCGTCTCCAACCATTGATTTACATCTTAATCGCAGCCTTATTATTCGAAATATCCATAATAACGTCTATAAAAGAGAGAGAGAGAGTAGAACATGAACCTTAAGTTTACTTCCGCCGCTTCGTAACTCTCGCTCACCTTATTTTGTTTTGTAGTCATCACATTCCATGACCCATGTTTCTGAAAAAGGGGGAAGAATTGCTGTTTTCTAGGTTGGTCTCAATCCATCTAACACAAATCATTAGCAAGTTTTTTTACCTTGAAGAAACATTTTTGTTTTAGCTCCTTACATTAACTGGCTTCATTCTTTGTCTAGAGCGATTTGAATAAAATAGTTACGTATAGGCGAGAAAACAGACATGATATCTTGCCTGATAGTGTTATTGATAAATTATATGTGCACAGAAACGACTTGCTTATTATAAGCGAGGCCAGTACGATTGAGAATACGATAAGCAAGGACGTCATTCTCCGCGGGACACCACATCGAAGCTGAACGAATTATGTGAAATTAATTATCGTTCTAAGAAATGTTTCCTGTATTTCTTCAGTGAACAGCCCGAGGAAATAGCGACATTATTTGTAGTAAGATACTTTAAAAGAAGACTTTAATTTCTGTAGCATCGTAAACCATCGATGCGTAACAAGAGGGGAATCTGAAGAGGCAGTGGAATAAGTAAATCAAATAACATAAACGGCATCTATTGAAAAGGGCATCCTGACTCAAATAATAGAAACTTATTTTATAGGAATAGCATATGCGTATGAGTGTCACACAATATTTTAACGATATACAAGTCGTTCTTACAGCATTTTATTCTACGAGATACGCATCCGGATAAAATTTGAACGTTTACAAAAGTAAAAGCATTCTCCTCTTATTGCCCTGGTAATGGTGATGTATATATATATATATATATATATATATGAAGACGGTCGAGAGACTGAAAGCGCTAGAGAAATGGCTCACAACACAATTCTATGGGCCATACTCCAGCGGTTAACACCTGAGAAGCGCAAAACTGCTCGCCGCGTCGAGATATTGAAATAAAATATCGTGAAAAGAGAGAGCTCCGTGGTCTTTAATGAAGTTTGCATAAATATGACTTGCTATATATATATATATATATATATATATATATATATATATATATATATGTATATATATATATATATATATATATGTATATATATATATATATATATATATATATATATATATATATATATATATATGTATATACTGTAGACCTTTTTCGATTTAATGACTATGAATCTCAAAAATATATTTTTTATCATGCGGCCGTCTACTCTACCTAATTTTTTTTTCTCTCTCTCTTTATATATATATATTAAAATCCCGAAACAGTTTTCATGGTAAACAACTGACGATCCCTTATATATAAAAACATATATAAAAATATATTTATATTAGAGTATATTCTTGGAAGTAAACTAAAATAGTGATTGCAGTAAATTGATTGACTTACTAGACTAAAATCTTTCAACAAAATTTTTTTTTTTTTTTTTTTTTTTTTTTTTTTTCTTCCCAGTTTTGAAGGTTAAAAGAACTTCCGAGACTATATATAAAGAAGTTACGAATGAGAACACAAATTGCATAAAATAATGTATTCGTATAGCTATTAGTTGATAAAAACTAGGGTTTTAAAATAGAAGCAATTAACTTATTTCTTCCTTAATCCATGGATTTTTAAAGAATGACATCTTATTGTAAGATGAATGCGAACAGATGAGGTGATGGATGTGAAATTACCAACAGTTATGATTTGAAAATATATTAGGATACTACGAAAGGTTCAATGCAAAAACAAAATGTTGAAAATATAGGAAAAAATCCACAGTTGAAGGCGCCATGACAGTTCGTATTTGCAGGTTCGAAAATCAAAAATTGCAATCTTAAATTGTAAAACCCGTTTTGCATAAACAGTTATTGTTGAGTTAAATAAAGTGAAATAATAAAATGTAAATTTAATCCCAAGAACAATTCATAAGAAAAGCAAGCATTGTGAAAAATAAAATACAAATATACAGGCTACTGTAAATAACACAGGAAGTAGTTAGGTGGGAGAGGTAGGGGTCAGGTGAAGTAAAAAAGTGGAAAGATAGCATCGATAACCCCAAAAGTCAGATTTAAAAAAAAATTGTAACAATGAGTGATGAAGTAGGATAAAAAAGTTCGAGTGGCGAGAAGTAGACAAATAATAGAGTTGATGAAAGGATGGCGACAGAAGTGGTGTCTATAGATATATATATATATATATATATATATATATATATATATATATATATATAGTGTGTTAGAGTGAAATAAATTCCAGAAGGAAATCCGAGTATGAGAGTTCGACCTTATTGAAGCATCCAAGCGAAGCGATTACATGTTTGAAAATGACATTACTTTACTTTATTATATATATATATATATATATATATATATATATATATATATGTATATATATATAATATATATATATATATATATATATATATATATATTAATATAGATAGAGTCATATTTAGAGAGAGATATTTATATACTAGAATGGGCTACCCAGCGTTTGTTAAGTTGGAGTATCACACTAACGACAAGAGTGCAGTCTAGGCTTTGTAGTTCTTTTATGGATACGTTTAATTGGAAAAAGTACTTATTTCTCCGCATAGAAGTAAACCCAAACATAAGTCCATGACACTACTGTATGCTTATATAGTCTTGTTTTTTTTTTAATTCAAAGGAATTATGCATAACATGAAACGTGAACATTTAACAAAATCTCTATTAGTTTCCTAAATCCATACATCTATTTGAAAGGAGCGGGCGTCCGTGACTCTTATAGCCCGTAAAGCTTAATCAATGCCAACGCATTATACCTGATTAATTTTGTATTTCCTATAAAAACAATACATGACAAAGAAAAGAAGAAAATAACATTAAACCAAACGTTTAAATTGACAATTGTGTGTCTTTTGTAAATCTTATTACAGCAGCGGAAAATACACAAATAATGTAGAGGGTAAAACCTTAAACTTATTATTTGTTTTTACGGCCACCATCTGATATTGGATGCTTTTGCAAAAGAAATATCAAAACAAGAGATGAAGTTGTTTTAAGCTTGTACTTCGGTATCATATTCTAAACACCATATGTGATCAATACAATAGACGCATGGGGAAAGTTTTGTTCTCATGAAATGTAGCCAAACTCCCCGCATTATGTACATGGATAGATGACCAACTCTCTATCGACAAATCAGCAGCAAATTTTAGTGTAATCACAGTAAATATTTATCTCTTTTTTCATAGGAAATATGTCCCTCACATATAAATGGCTTGGAAACCTCTTGAATGCGTACTTGTTTTTATTTATCTTCCTCCCACAAGGTAAGATGTGACACAAGGTCGGGAAAGTGGGATTTGAAAAGCCACCACCCGAGAAGGTGAGCACTCTGGCCTACAATAAAATGCCTGGGCAGCACCGTCGGCATTCCCCGGTAGGAACGCCTCAGGCAGTAACAAATAAACTTACTCCTCTCCAAAAAGGAAAGGCAAAGCCTGGGAGGATGGGCCTCCTAGAACTACACAGGACAAACCCACAAACCGGCGGAATCAAGACCCGAAGGCCAAGACGACTCAGGTCTATAAGGTGTAGTATCCATCGGAACAGATACTACACTTTGATCTTGGCCACAAGACCAAACCCTATACGGTCCTTACATATCTGGCTTATCTATGACCCGCCTATTATTTCATATCAGTAAAAAAAGTTTTCTATTTCGTGACTACATAATTCCATGTAAAATCACCCTTAGAAATGTCTAGAGAAGCATGTTATGATTCTAGGAATAAATACCAAAATAAATCATTATATTCGCTTTGTTTACAAATACCACTTCCCCATTAATTAACCTTGTTTTTGCTGAGCGCAAACACCTCATCGTCGAAGCACTATTTTCAGAAATATGTTGTGATCTTTCTTTAATTTTCAACAAAAGTCTCACGACGATTCGTGACAATGCACAGCAAAATATCTATTTTTTCTTGAAACACGAACAAAACTTGTCAATAAACTGCAGGAATAATTCAACTCATTTGACATGCACACTTTGTTTTTATTTGTTTTTCTTTTTATTCTCTGGAAGACATGATTTAATTAAACAAACAAGAGTAGAGCTAATTCTGATTAGATGGAAATAATTATCTATTTCGTATAAGACAAGCTAAAGACACAGACACTGGAGGAGAATATTGCATGATATATACAGTTCATTTTTATTTTCGCTATGTTATAACTATCAATTCACCAACCAGCAACGATAATGTACTAACATGCAGGAACTTAAATAGAATATAAACACAATTCGAGGCGCTCAACTAAACAGTAAGCATGTCTCTATCACACACAAACTAATTATATATATATATATATATATATATATATATATATATATATATATATATATATAAGTTATGTCGAATTCTTTTAAGTCAAGCTCAAACAGTTTAAACTGACACACCAAACTTTGCTTCTGACGAACCAATTTTAATTGGTTATTGTTGTACCATGCCATACTTAGCTACATTTTTTTTAAATTACTTAGTACAGCCAACTGATTATATGAAACATGTTTAAATACTCACCAAAAAATAAAAATCAGCAAAGGGAATAACTTATTTTTTAATTGAAGAATATTAAAAATTGTCCCTCTGACAACTAAAATGTTATTTATCTGTATAAGTTAAAAAAAAATATTGCCCCGAATAACAGTTTTCTTTTTATACCTCAATCGAAATGTGTGGGGTTAAAAATGATAACCAAATTAGGGGCCAATTCTACTTTTTAAATAAGCGCTATACTAATAGATATCATTTTTAGTCAATTTCACTCAATCGGACTTTTCTTTTGTGTCCATTTCTGACAAGGAGATTATTTTCCCGAAATATTAAATGATTTCTAACTATTCGGACATCACCCACAGCTTACACCATACTTACTATATATGTAAGATTGAAAAGGAAAAATGAATAGACAGTTGTAAGTCATCGATCGCGTATTTTTGTTCTTTCCAGCTCATCATCAATCCGGCTATCTGCCTTGCATTCAGCTTCTTAATACATTTATTATATTAATGTTATATTGATATTTCTCTTGTATTTATCATTCACCGAGAAAAGTATGATTGGTGTTTGGAAATTATTTTAAAGAACTAGCCAAGATAGTCACCCTACGGTTGTCTATTTTCGCTAAACTGCCGCCTCAGAAATGAACGTTCACCCGTAAACCGATGGAGCCCCAGTCATATTTCATGAGTGATGAGACATTGATTCTCTTTGTTTCGGACCAATAATCATTCTATTAGAAAAATAATTCCGAACCTCCTTCACCCCTAATTTTTTTTACCCTACCCCTACCCAAAGAAATATTTTTAGTTAAAAAATACATTTTTGACATCCCCACCAATTTTTTTTACCCCTTTCTATATATAGAAATATTTTTAGTAAAAAAAAAAAAATTTGATCACGAACACCCCCCAAAATATTGTTATTCTCCACCATACATAAAAAAATATTTTTAGTTAAAAATACATTTTTGACATCCCCACCAATTATTTTTACCCTTTTCCATAAATAGAAATATTTTTAGTTCAAAAAGAAAAAAAAAATTTTGATCACGAACACCCCCCCGCCAAAAAAAATTGTTATCCTCCACCATACATAAAAAAATATTTTCAATGAAAGTATTACTATGAAAAGTCATTATTTTGTTCATATGAGGTTGTTCTAGTTGCAATAAACCAGATTTAATTCTATTTGAAACGTTGGTAATATAACAAATTTAAACTTTGTTATGACTGCAAAATATTCTGTTTGACATTTTGATCGATTTCATCGCAAAAAAAAACAGGACATGATATTGTGGTCTGTTTCTTAGTACTTTTGTTATATTATGGGACGCATGTGATGATGGACGTACAGAGAGATCGCTTAACTTGCGCGATTTGTAACGGAGTCATCTCGTGCAACTTTGGTGCGATGTTTCTCACGATTCGCGGTGACAGTTGACGAGACCCCAGATCAAGGGTTAGTCTGCACCTGTTTGTTGATCACGAAATTTCGTGACGTCACAGTTTTCCTGGTGAGAAAAACTGCAGTGAGATGGGAGTTCTTGACGGGAAGCCGACAAGTCAAGTCGCATTAGCCATGTAGCGATTAAATGAGATAAGGGAATTCAGATCTCCAAAAATGAGAGCCAGGCGATGTCCCCCTCCTCCTTCACTCGCAGGTGATTTAGTAATTAACTAGTGTAAGCTTCTTCTTCTCTGTTTCACTTTTACTACTCATAATTTGTTTTACGATATTTGTTGTAACAAATTATAGAAATACAATTGGACTACTTTACATTCTTTCGTTTTTCTTCATTATTATTTTGAAAATATTAATTAACAAATTGTTTGCTTTTTCATTTTTTTAATTAATTAACAAATAAGAAAATCAAACAATACATTTAAAAATGCAATGGACATATATTAAAAATATGTAGCAATATTTTTAAAAATGTTATATAACAAATTAAACATCATAATTATGACATATCTAATAAAGAATGTTTCCGAAATAAATATTTTTGAAACGACGGCGTCAGAGAAATTCATGTAAGGTATTATGGAAATTTTTGCCGTCAGTTCCTCTAACCGCACGGAATAAGGTACAGTACAAATAAAATTTTTAAAAAAATCCGCCAAAATCGAGCACGCCAAAACATTAAACGGGGTTATCATTTTGACTTGAGTTTATTTAAAAGACTTCTAATAGAATATGTAGAGTTTATTTAAAAGACTTCTAATAGAATCGGGGGAATGAAATTTGTAACTGCGCTAAAATATTGCATTTTGTTGTGTCAAAGAAAATGTGCCAATATCCACGCGAACAATTAAATGTTGAAAAATGGATGAAAAAGATAAATGATTTGATTGTTTAATTAAAGAAGAAATCATAAGTTAAGGAACACAATATATTTTTGTATATGCAAAATATTACCTGTTATTTTTGTATTTATATTTTGTTAAACTGAGTTCACCCTAAACAAAGAAAAATTGCCACTATAGACGTAAGGGCTACTGATAATTAGGCTGACATTTTAGGGGATCATCCTAAATTTGGAACTGCCCAGCTTGGTGTTTGTTTAAATTAGCTTTAAATGTCTGCATGTTGGTACATTCGGAAAACAGGGAGCAGGGAGGGAGTTCCAAAGGCCAGCAGCTAGAGAAATTAAACAATTGGAGCAGAAGGCTCTCCAGCATCTAGGAACCTCCACAGTTAATCGATGGAATTTAGCTGATTGTCAGACTGGTCGAGTGTATTTACGTCAAGGAGGGGCACTAGAGCAACAAGTTCATCGGAGCACATTCCATTGAAGTACTTGTAATTGTTTATTTGAAGGTGGGTCTTTATAGTGGAACTTCAGAGTGAGAGAAGTTACGAGTGTTGAAAGTAAATGTGTATATGCGTTTGTTTCCTGTCAGTGCGCATCTGGGTGTGGCAGTTTGAGTGAATTAGGCAGTGTGTGTGTGAACCATTTGTCAGTGTACGTATGCGTGTGAAAGTGTGTATGAGTTACTTTAGTCAGTACTGTGTGCTGCTTTTGTAAGTGTGCGTATGCTGGTGGCAGTTAGTTCTTGATGTTGAGATGTGTTGATTTGTTATTTTCTCTCCAAAGCCTGTAGAGGGACAATGGAAGCTTAGCGTAATAGTGTGCTGTTTTTTTTTTTAAGACAGACTGGTTATTTCATGCTGAGTTCTCGGTACAAAAAGAATGAGTTTTACTTTTAGCTCCCAAAGTGGTTTCGATCGTACGTTGAGACGTAGTTGAAAACAAGGTCACATGACCAGTATTTATTTTTGTAAACATTTCTAAATAATCCGTCTATGACCAAAAACTGAATTCTTTTTCATATATAATTTTGAGCATGGTGTCCGTGTTTTGTTTTTCTTTTGCCCACGGCGTTGGTCGAATTATATTTATAGGATTGCGGAACATGTCAATCGTATGATACCTAAATTATTTTGACCAAATGACGTTTTCCTGGCAATCTAGAACATATTGAGATTATCTATCATAATTTAAAATTCCATTATCTATTATTTCTATATAAATATTTTACTAATGTCTAAATTGCATAATATAATGT